>QRFJ01000623.1:754862-1039415 GCA_006176705.1 Cocos nucifera
CCAAAATCCACCAGTGACACCTAGCAGTATATGGTGGCAACCCATCAGAGCTGAATGCGAACCTCTTGGTGCAGCTACCTGTGTGATTAAGTTCTTCTATCTTGAGCCCCGATCAGATTAGGGTTAAGGTGAACTCGTCAAACCCTAGTCTCTGTCATATGATGTAATCATTCGATTCGAGTCCAATGTGAAAATCTAAATAGAAACTCTTTCTATTATTTCACTCTACCATGGCCATGGGCTTCTGGACTTGATTCTCATGATCATCATAGGGCTGCTCCTCTACCACCGAGGTAGATAGATCCCATCTTGATGCAATCCAGTTCCTACAATGAACATGCTATAGCCAACATACACCTCAGGGTTCCATATGGCTAGGAGACCGAGTAATGGTGTAGTCAAACTATAACACCCTCAAGGTGAACTGCCGATGCATCTCAGGTCAAAGAACCAGACACACTACTGCAGCATCGAGTCAGTCATTGACGAGAAGGTAGACTTCCTAATGACTACTCGAGGTGGTCACGCTCAGTGCCCTCGTTCTCTAACGAGTACCTGTACTCTCGCTCCGGTGTCTCCACACCGTAGACTCAAGACTCATCTACTAAAGAGAAGCGATCGTACACCAACCTTCCGGATCAATCACCATCCTCGTGATGATCCTATGGTCGGGAGCTGTTTATGAGTTAATAATGATTATTCATGTCTTAAATTTTCAACTCTTGAAAATATGAATTATCATTACCATTAACTCAAAGGATGTATCACAGACACTAAATACACATGTGTGATAGAAAATAACCCATTTCATTAATTATAGTCAAAATTATAATTTTGCCCCTAGAAGTGTATTACAAGTGTCAGCCAATTCTGGCTTCTAGGGCACATATATCTAACAATCTCCCACTTGTCCTAAAGCCAATTGGCTACAAGTCTAAGTCCCATCTTCTCAAGGTGGGCTTCGATCTTCTGCTGGCCCAACGGCTTTGTAAGTGGGTCTGCCACATTATCTGCGGAGTTGACTCTCTTGACCTCAACGTAACCTTTCTCAAGGTAATCGCGGATGAGATGGTATCACCGTTTGCTTGGAACTCTTCCAGCACAAACAGTCTGCCAGATGTCGACTTTCGATCATCTATATCGGACATGAAGTCCGAGTCTGTGTATCCCTGGACTTGGAGTTCTCCGTTACCAAAGACCAACATCATATCCTTAGTTCTTCTCAAGTACTTAAGGATACATTTCACAGAAGTCCAGTGTTCTTCACCTGGATTTGACTGATATCTGCTTGTGACACTCACAGCATGGGCTATATCAGGTCGTGTACATAGCATGGCATACATGAGGCTCCCTATTGCAGAAGCATAAGGGATCTTGCTCATGCGTTCTATTTCCTCAGGTGTGCTGGGGCACATCTTCTTGGAAAGATGAATACCATGTCTGAAGGGTATTAATCCCCTCTTAGAGTTTTCCATACTAAACCTCTTTAGTACTTCCTCTATGTACATCTTCTGTGAAAGTCCTAGCATCCTATTCGGTCTATCCCTATAGACCTTAATTCCTAGAATAAAGGATGCTTCACCTAGGTCTTTCATGGAGAATTCCTTGGACAACCACATCTTGACTGATGTCAACATGGGAATATCATTCCCAATAAGGAGGATGTCATCCACGTACAATACGAGGAAGACAACAGCGCTCCCACTGACCCTTTTGAAAACACATGGTTCCTCTTCATTTTTGATGAAACCAAACTTTTTGATCACATCATTGAAACGAGTGTTCCAGCTCCGAGATGCTTGCTTAAGTCCATATATGGACCTTTGCAGCTTGCAAACCTTGTGATCAGTATCACTGGATGTGAAACCTAGCGGCTGTTCCATATAGATATCTTCCTCAAGATATCCATTTAGGAATGCCGTTTTCACGTCCATTTGCCATATTTCATAATCGAAATAGGCTGCAACGGCAAGCAATGTGCGGATGGATTTTAGCATAGCCACTGGGGAAAAGGTATCCTGATAGTCAATGCCTTCGCGTTGACTATAACCTTTTGCCACTAGTCTAGCCTTGAATGTCTCCACATTCCCATCTGCACCAATCTTTCTCTTGAAGATCCATTTACACCCAATAGGTACTATACCTTCTGGTGGATCTACCAAGGTCCAGACTTGGTTTGAGTGCATCGAGTCAATTTCTGACTTGCATTGCCTCTAGCCATTTCTCGGAGTCGATATCTGATATCGCCTCGTTGTAGGTTTTGGGATCATCACCATGAGCACCATTACCTATGAGGAACATTTCCTCTACTTCCTCTGAAATAATACCTAAGTATCTTTCAGGGGAACGGGAAACTCTTTCCGATCTACGAGGTGGAGGAGGTAGTGTTCTTATTGGCTCAACCTGATTTGGTTCCAATTGGTCCTTAGCTCGTTCTACTTGTGAGACTTTCTCATCAAGCTTAATCTGCTTTCCAATGCCGCTATCTTGAATAAACTATTTTTCAAGAAAGATGGCATGTCGACTCACAATCACATTGTGGTCTTCTGGAATGTAGAAATAGTATCCTAATGACTCTTTAGGATATCCTATGAATCGAGCTCTGAAGGACCTAAACTCTAACTTGTCCGCTTGTTGTCTTTTGACATGAGCCGGACAACCCCAAATTCTGAGATGACTCAGACTTGGTTTCTTACCGTGCCATATCTCATACGGTGTGGTAGGAACGGTTTTAGAGGGAACCCTATTCAGTAGATAAATTGAAGTTAACAATGAATGTCCCCAAAGAAAATCAGGGAGGTCTGTGAAGCTCATCATGGATCGAACCATATCCAATAGAGTCCGATTTCTCCATTCTGAAACCCCGTTGAGTTGAGGTGTTCCTGGTGGAGTCCATTGAGAGACTATGCCATTTTCCTTAAGATAGTCTAGGAATTTTCCCGGCTAAGGTATTCACCTCCTCGATCTGATCGAAGAACCTTAATGGGTTTTCCAGTTTGTTTTTCTACTTCATGTCTGAATTCTTTGAACTTTTCAAAAGCTTCAGACTTGTGTCTCATAAGATACACATACCCATACCTAGACAGATCATCGGTAAAGGTAATGAAGTAGACAAAATTGCCTCTAGCCGGCACATCAAATGGGCCGCACACATCAGTATGTACTAGGGCAAGGAGATCTGTGGCCCTCTCCCCATGTCCAACAAAAGGGAGTTTAGTCATTTTGCCTTGAAGACAAGATTCACAAGTTGGATATGACTCAAAAGTCAATGGACTCAATAGCCCATTTTTCTCCAATTTGTTGATCCTATCTTCTGCTATATGACCTAATCTCAGGTGCCATAGATATCTGTCGTTTGGACTATCCCTAGGTCGTTTGGCATTCACGTTTTGCTCGATAGTTAGAACAGGTACATCAATATGTAGCTGATAAAGACCATTAATAAGGAAACCATTTGCAATTTTATTTCTTTCATAAAGAATGTTACAATGGTCCTTAAAGAAGGTAATCACATAAGCCTTCTTGTGCTAAGCATGAAACAGAAATCAAATTCCTGCTAGCTGCAGGCACATAATAACAGTCTTTCAAAACTAAGTCTAAACCAGATGGTAATCGAAGAGGGTATGTTCCCACGGCTACTGCAGCAACTCTTGCTCCATTACCGATGCGTAGGATCATGTCTCCATCCCTCAGCCTCCTGCTATCCTCAAGACCCTGCATAGAAGTGCACAGATGAGCACTAGAACCAGAGTCAAGCACCCAACTGGATGCAGAAGAAACCGTAAGGTTAGACTCAATAACGAGCATACCTCCAGAAGGACCTTCCTTCTTGTTCTTCAGGGTGGCCAGGTAAGTAGGGCAGTTCCGCTTCCAATGGCCGTCGCTGTTGCAATGGAAACACTTTCCTTTGCCATCGGACCTTTTTCTTCGGTTCTGCCTTCTTCTTCTTTGATCCTTCCACCTTTTGCTTTTTCACAGACTTCTTTTTCTTTCCATAAGACTTTCTTTTGGAAGAAGTCCGTTCCATAGCAAGAACTGAGCCTTTAGAACCTTTCATAGAAAGCTCAGCGGTAACCAGCATATTCATTAATTCGGCCAAGGAATTTTGAAGTTTATGCATGTGGTAATTCATGATGAATTGCCCATATGCATCAGTCAAGGATTGCAGAATAATATCGTTCTGCAGGTCCAAGTCTAACTTCACACCGAGCTTCTCAAGCTCTTCCATGTCCTTGATCATTGTCAGACAGTGATCTTGGACTGACTGCCCATCACGCATCTTAGCCTTAAAAAGTCATTTCGTGACTTGATATTTGGCTGCGCGACTCTGTTCACCAAACATCTCCTGCAGGTGAGCCAACATTTGGCGAGCAGTCCCGATATCTTCATGTTGGCGCTGGAGCTCATCAGACATCGAGCCCAACATGTAATATCTGGCCTTATTATCTTCGTCAATCCATTTTTCCAGAGACGCTCTCTGTTCAAGTGGATGGACGGAGCTGGTAAGGTGGGAGGGTCCTGGTCCAAAACATGGGTTAACTTCTCTGAACCCAAAATAATTTTGTAGTTCCTGAGCCAATCTTTATAATTGGGTCCAGTCAGTCTATGTGTGTCCTAGGATACGTGCCAATGGGTTGGACGCAGACATTTTCCTGTAGAGAGTCAAAGATTCTAGTTAGATACTGTAATTTTGACTTGACCAATTTATTTAGGGATTTTATTTTTAAACAAATTAGCTCCCACTATTTTCTCGGATCCCTACACTCCCTCTGTAGAGATGCGAAAATCTCCACGATTAATGATTTCTAGTGGGTGGTGCGGTCTCACCAACTGACTCATCACCTCACCTAACAGTTATTGGTGATGGGTTAGCCAATGAGTGAACAACTCTTGTTCAATGATTCTCTAATCATGGTGCACCCAAACTTGGTCTCTAATTCATGAATCTCACCGTATCCGGAATATTGATCCACTCCTTAGTTAAGTCAGACCCACCATTTGCATAGACTGGGTTCCTAATTGAGTCTCTCACCGTATCCGAAATATTGAGCCCAACTCATCCTCCAGCCCATAGCATCCAATGCCTAATAGACATGGTTGCATCTTCCCGGTGCAACTGAGCCACTGTATCCAGCCGAGAACAATCAACCCCGGGAAGGGCCCGCACATCTACAATGGTGGAAGACCTCAGACTTAATCTTTTCTTAGGGAGAATTGATTCAGGTCTCATTAAACTAGACTTGGCTTAGTCATAACAATTATGACTAACCTAGTGGCATGGGTTAGCTCGGATTATTGACCACCTCAGATCAGAACTGTGTCAACAGATATGGCCAGGTAAGTGAGACCGGTGGAAGGAATATGCCATTAACTCGTACAAGAACGCATTCAGGTCGAGTAGCTTCCAATTAAAAACCAGTCGGTCGTCTGTGCCAAACTTACCTTAGACACCAAATTGTTGAGTCAGAACCAATTGGGTTAGCCTACAATCCAGACTCTAACCTCTGAGCCTAATTAGGTCTTGCTTGATCGTGACTCGATCTTGACCCAGACTTAATCCTATTAGGCTGGTCAATTTAAGCATTGTTGATCCCATCTAACCAACTCTTGATTCGGTTTGATCAACCGCTTAGACCTAATTGAGCTACCCAAGCCCGAACCCAGTATTATGAATATGTCTTAGATCTGAAATTCTCAATTTTAGACCTAATTAATATTCCATAAACTTAATTCTTAATTAAGTAGGGTTCATAAACAAAATATGCACAATAAATCCTAGGGTTTCAGGATCTAGGGTTTTGCAGAAAGTAAGTTTTGGGTTTCTGATTAAGGACGAACACGCAGCACCCCTACACATCATAAGAACACCCCATCGAATGGGAAGAGAGGGCCTTTAAACCCTTCTTCGTTCTTATGACCGGACGGCCAAGAGGAACGCCTTAATCAGGAACATGTCAATACTACAAAACAGTTTATAGATCTATATCATATATCTCATATACAAATTAGATCTAATCATGGCATATTTTGCATACATCTCATGTATCAAATCATGCATATTTTTCAGATCTAAATTATCTCATAATAATCTAAAAAATTAGATTTAAATTGATCTAATCAAAATAAATTCTAATCTAGACAATTATGTAGAACTATTCTACAACTAGTCTAGACATGCATCAATCATATCTCATATGATATTTAAAATTAAATAATTTTTATTTGCTATTTTTTCAGATGTTATTATAACACTTATAATATCAAAAAATAGTAAATAAAAGATCTAAAATATGATTTAATCAGATTAAATCAAAGACATGCAAAACTATTCTATAGAACTATTCTATTTCTAGAACTAGTCATGCATATCTTCATAATCTTAGATCCAAATCATTTAATTTTAATTTTTTCTGATTTCAGATCTGATCACATCTCATGTGACATCTGAAATCACTTTATTTTCTAATTAAAATAAAATTTAAAATCAGATCTAAACAATTTTAGAACCATGGCTCTGATACCAGTTGAAGGGAAATCCTGATTTCCCGGTCCAGGTTCGTTCCAGATCTGATCAGATCAAGAGATATATTTCAAAAATTTTTCTCTTGATCTTAATCAGATCTTGATATGTTTCAGATCTGATTCTTATTATTTTAATAAATAAAATAAAATAAGATAAATTAAATCAAATTTAATTTACCTGATTTGGGTAATCCTATTACCCTGTTAGATGATCCTGATTGCAGCGGAAGGTTCTGGATCTTAGCCACGCAAGCGCCTGGCCTCTACCGGTATCCACTCGGGTTGGATCTGGAGATCCTCTTCTTCTCTATCACACCTCCAAAAATTCAGATCTGGATCTGATCTGGAGGATCTTCAAAACTCTTTTGAAGATCAGCAGTCGTCCTTTTGCAGCAGCGCAGCCTTCTTGCTTTTGATCGCCTTTCCTTGATCTGAATCGCACCAACCTAAGTCCAAAACACTTTTGGACGTGGAGAGCAAGGGGAGAAGAGACTATGGCATGGAGAAGGAGGGGAGAGGCAGCCTTGGGGCGTGGGAAATCTCTTTCAATTCACTTGGAATTGAGTTGGGCGCAGGGTCTTATTTATAGACCTCTTGTGATCCAACTCCTCTTCTTCCCAACCAATCACAACCCTTTGTGAAATCAGATCTAAATCTGATTGGTTGGAATAGAGACCCCTGGATTCCTCCTTAGAGGGCGCCTAAGACCAGTCAAAGTTGGATTCTTAGTAGAACTCTAATTGGAATCCAAAAAGGGAGATGGAGTCCTTGTCCAACAAGGACTCCTAGGCGCCTCCAACTTGGGCACACGCCACCCTAGGGTGGCGTGCGCCCTTCTCCTTGCCAGGTTCTGGCAGGGGGACAGGCCCCCACCAGCTCTCCAATAGGTGCATGACATGTGGTCAAAAGTCAAAGTGTCAATGGTCAACGTTTGACCAGTCAAAGGTAGACTTTTGACCAAAGTCAAAGAACAAGAAATGGCAGGTGACCAAAAATGGCAGGTAATGTCTTACAAAATAAGACAACCTTTTCTGACTTGGACAACCTCCAGTCAGACCATATGAAGGCCTCTGATTGAGCACAAACTCCTTTGGCTCAGTCAGGACAACTTATTTATGATAGTAAAAGAAGAACGTTAGGTTCAATCGAGTGCTAGCACGATTTTCCTTGAACCTAATTGAATCTCATTCAGATCAATTGAACTAGATCAGTTCAATTGATGATCACCAGATTCAAACCCTTGTTTGTGTGACCCAGTTAGGTTCAGTTCTGTATGGTAATGGGATATGTCATGATCTCTATCATCAGACATCATCGAAACTCCTTTCGATGGATCAGAACTCTTCTGATTCGAACAGCTAGAATGATCGATCATCTAAATCATTCTAATTGCTCCCAAAATCCACCAGTGACACCTAGCAGTATATGGTGGCAACCCATCAGAGCTGAATGCGAACCTCTTGGTGCAGCTACCTGTGTGATTAAGTTCTTCTATCTTGAGCCCCGATCAGATTAGGGTTAAGGTGAACTCGTCAAACCCTAGTCTCTGTCATATGATGTAATCATTCGATTCGAGTCCAATGTGAAAATCTAAATAGAAACTCTTTCTATTATTTCACTCTGCCATGGCCATGGGCTTCTGGACTTGATTCTCATGATCATCATAGGGCTGCTCCTCTACCACCGAGGTAGATAGATTCCATCTTGATGCAATCCAGTTCCTACAATGAACATGCTATAGCCAACATACACCTCAGGGTTCCATATGGCTAGGAGACCGAGTAATGGTGTAGTCAAACTATAACACCCTCAAGGTGAACTGCCGATGCATCTCAGGTCAAAGAACCAGACACACTACTGCAGCATCGAGTCAGTCATTGACGAGAAGGTAGACTTCCCTAATGACTACTCGAGGTGGTCACGCTCAGTGCCCTCGTTCTCTAACGAGTACCTGTACTCTCGCTCTGGTGTCTCCACACCGTAGACTCAAGACTCATCTACTAAAGAGAAGCGATCGTACACCAACCTTCCGAATCAATCACCATCCTCGTGATGATCCTATGGTCGGGAGCTGTTTATGAGTTAATAATGATTATTCATGTCTTAAATTTTTAACTCTTGAAAATATGAATTATCATTACCATTAACTCAAAGGATGTATCACAGACACTAAATACACAGGTGTGATAGAAAATAACCCATTTCATTAATTATAGTCAAAATTACAATTTTGCCCCTAGAAGTGTATTACAAGTGTCAGCCAATTCTGGCTTCTAGGGCACATATATCTAACACTTTCCTCAAGGGAGGTGTCAATAGTTCATGAGCCTTTTATCCCTCAGATTGAGCTTCAGAAGGTGAATGAAAGACTTGATCAGTTGGCTAAGAATGGGACCAACATCATAATCCAGACCTGCATGTCGGTATTTTCCATAGGTTTCAAAAGATGCAAGGTAATGGCTCAGATGCACCTCTCAATAGATAGTGCTGAGCTTTTGCGAATGGATTCCTTAGATGAGAGTTTGAGGGCTGTGATAGATCACTACCTCGGAAAGTTCGTAAAAGTGTTTGATCGCCTTATGGAGATGAATAAAACCAACTTCGCTACTCAGATAGAGGAAGCTGATGCTGAGGAAGATCATCTTGAAGCTGGTCGACCGAAAGGTTGAAGGATTTCAAGTTATATTTTCTTATTTTTTCTTTACTATAAGCTGAGCGTGGCATTACGACTTTTGTATAATTGAATAAAATTTATTTTTGCTGAAGATGTTTGTTCTTTTCTAGTCGAACTACGAGCTTGCATGAACATCTATTATAATCCGAGCTTATGATTCGAACTTCGATCCAAACTATATCTTATCATTCCTAAAGTATTCGTCAGGAAATTTGAAAGGACCCAAAAGGAACGGAATTGAAATCACCTTCTCATGGCAAGTACCGCTGCACATCTTTACACGTTCCTTCAAAAGTGGCATAGAGTATGATTTCTATTGTCCGTTTTAGTCATCGTATTAGTGGTGGAGGCTGTATCCAATTGGTGATTGCCACGTGCTTGAGATATGCCGATTTGTATTTTTGGCATTTAATGTTATGAAAAGATTAATCATTTGAAAATCCCACCAGTATGGGTTTGTATATAATCCCTGGACAAGACAAAAGGTAAAGCTTC
Source organism: Cocos nucifera (assembly GCA_006176705.1). Lineage (NCBI taxonomy): Eukaryota > Viridiplantae > Streptophyta > Magnoliopsida > Arecales > Arecaceae > Cocos > Cocos nucifera. Next base: position 764,554 of record QRFJ01000623.1, read on the forward strand.
ATCATCTCTCTTTGTCATAGGTGCTTTAACCGTAGGTCCTTTTCTTCTAATTTTCTTTTGCTTTTTCCTTTCGAAGAGATGGATCATTCTAGTAATCCCAATTTCTCTTTGATGATCTTTCAATCTGAAATGATAGAAAGAGATGTAGTATTGCTTCACAACTAATTCCACATTTCTTCAGAATTTTAATTGGAGGTTTCGAAGGTGGAGGAATGGGTTTGCAGTCCTCCCTCAAGTTGGATAAGTCTTTATGAGGAATATTTCTGGGTTGGGCTGAGGCTTCCTTTTTATCCATTTTTTGTTGCTCTTTTTCATTTTTTTGAAATGCCATTGTGTTCAATAGTCCCAAACTTATTGCAGCATATCTGAGATTTAATTGCAACATGCATGTTGATCAGGGTTGAACCAGCATCACATTTTTTTATTATTATTTTACTCTCAAGAGATACCTCAGATCGTGGGGTGGTGGTATGTGTCACCTCAGAGTAAGAAGGCCGCTCGTCCATTGATCCGAGGTGCTCCTTTTGTCGTTCATGGCTGGAAAGAGTATTTTCTATTTGTTTCTCGAATCTCAAGTGAGGAATGGGGTTTTGTAGAGTAAGGTGAGCCTCAAGAGGCTATGTTGAAGGAGCCATCATTTAATCAGCATCTAAGCTAAGATTTAGAAGTCCTGCGCAATTTTGAGGTCCCAAAACTGAAAGAGCTTCTATCGAATAGATCCTGTTCAATGCGGATATCAGCCAAGTCAACCCCGAAGGTGCGCATGGATTACTTGCCTTAAGGTCATATTTATTTAACCTTTAAAATTTAATACTAATTGATCAATACTTCGAATTATAGAGGTACATCCAAACTTATCGAAGATGTTGGATTCAAAGACTCTTCGAAAACAAGCGATAAAGCCTACAGGTGGCCGATCTACCCATGCCAAAACCAAGTGTCTTCCCATACCACTAACCTCTAGGTTGGAAGAGCCTGAATCTCACACTATCGATGACTTCAGAATTGTGAGGGTTCATCCTGATTCTGAAAGAAAAAATCCAGGATTTCTAGCATATATTTTGAAACTTTTTCAAAATCTAAAAAGCAGAAGCTATAGATTAATCTAATTAATCTATAAAATATGCAAATAAATCCTATATCTATCTAGGATCTAATGATATGATTAAAGCATGTATATAAATTTAAAAATTAAATAAAATATAAAATAATAATATTGATCATACTAACATTAAACAAGAAAAACTAGATCTGATCTAGTTTGTAATTGAGATCAAACCTCATTATCTTTTTCATGGATTTGGATGTCCACTTTCTGATCTGAGGCTAGGGATATTACTTCGAGCTGCACATGCATCCGACCTTTATGAGAAGTCCATACAAAGCTCTGATCATGATCTGAAGTCCAGCATTCTAGAAATCAGCACAGTATGCTAGCACTACGCTGATCCTTCATCGATGGTTGATGCCGAATCTCCTTCTTCAATTGGCTTGAACTCTTCAAGGACCAAAGAAAGAGAAGGAAGGATCTGGAAGAAGCCTTCTTTCCATGTTCTTCTTTCAAAAATTGGAGGAAGAAAATCAGAAATAAAAATCCCATAGAAGCCCCATCTTCTCTAGGCCCTTTCCTCTCACATAGGCACAATAATTTGTGCCTTTACAAAATCCTATGCCCTCAACCCTGATATGCCCATGGTCTCCATGCCCAAGTCCTCTCTCTTAAATCTAAAATCTTTTAAAATTTTATGGGTTAACTCTTTTTAAATAGAGAGTTAGAGAAGAGTCTCTATCTAGGTCAAATACCTAGATAGAGAGTCCAAATAGGATAAGGACTGGGGCACCCACCTTTTGTACACCTCCTCAAACTCTTTTGACATAGATTCCAAATATTTGGTGCATAATTAAATCCTCTTTCTTCCATAAAAATTTTAGAAAAAAATCATATTAATTGGTGCCATAATGGATAAGAGTTTTGGGTTTGTCCAAATTCTATCAAACAGAATCTAGATCGTCACTACTTCTTAGTTTTGATCAAATCCAAAATCACAAAATATCTAAGAGGGATATGGGGGCAAGAATAGGCATGGAAACTTTCTAGAAATTAGATTTTTTATAAAAAAAATCCATGAAAAAAGCATGGAGAAAGGGAACATGGCGCAAGGGGGGAGTCCTAGTCTAACTAGAACTTCATGCTTTGACAAGTCAAACCAAATATTTAGCCCAATTAAAATAGATCTTGATGCAACCTAATTAATGATGTTTCTAATTCAATTAAAAACTCTATATTAGATTAAAGCTAATTTAATTTTAATTTAATTTTTTAATCAAATTAGAAATTAGGTGCACTCAAGTCCTAGTTCAATTGAAAATTATTCTTCCTTACAATTGGCTTATTCAATGAACCAATTGAACTTGATCCAATCAAGCCTAAATAAAATCTAATTAAATCATATTCAATTAGACTTGATCTCAGTCCAATTACTCAATTAAATTAAATCAATTAATAATGCGATTGCTAATCGATCCTCTTGCAATACTTGTACTAGGTTAAACATCAATCGTATTGAATGTTTAACCCTAAAATGATTCTTAATCATTGATTAACCATCTGATCATATCAAGATCTCTAATATGTATGATCCCATAGGTTTGAATCTAATCCGATAGCACATGAATAAATTTTTATACCAATCGAAGTGACTATCTAACAATGGTACCCAATGATCGGATAGGTCGAATGTATAAAGCTATACTCTTAGAATCCATGTAGATATAATTTTCATATAATTCATTTTCTTGACCATAAATGCTCATAGGATGACTCAAAATTTAACTATCAATTTTGAATAAGTCATCCATATTATATTTCAAAATATCATATCCATCTCATGAATTATCTTGGTCAAGATTTTGCTAAATTAAAATACAGCGATGCATTATCTTCAAACTCTTAGAATTATCGATCCCATCTTGATGACTCACCAATTTTACAAGTACTTGATTGTACTCAAAAAAATTTCCTCATTGAATTAAAAATTCAGATAGTCCAGCACCAAAGCATAGTGAGTTGCTTATAAGCCACCGTGGTGATCTCAGATTCAAGAAATACTTAAATCCATATCCCATCAGAGCAATTTTTGACAGTAAAATACTCTAAAGTTGATCACGTTCGATGATGTACCCCTATATCTCATATGTATGCCATACCAGTGTCTCTACACTTTTTGATTAAGAGGATAACTAACATGTATGGCACACAATGACCTACACTCAATAAACGTTATCATCCTGATTAACAACGTATCATTTGATCATGAATAATTTTAAGGATTAATCGATAAATCCTCTTTTTATCAAAGCTAATTAGTCCTGAGGACTTCATCACAACATGGAGTTCATTAGAAGATATAGACTTTATGATGAAAAATACTAGAATAAATATTTTATTTATTAATAAATTATTTATATTTATAAAATAGTACAATCATTAATAGGCTAATCATTAGCTTTGAAAAATATTTTCTAACAACTTTCACTTGTCTTAAAGCCACTCAGTACAGTATCTAATATCCATCTTTGACTTATGATTGTAGAACTTCTTTACTGCCAAAGCTTTAATGAGGGGGTTGGTCATGTTCTCATTTTTATTAATCTTTTGAAGGTCGGTGTCATTTTGATCCATGATCTTTCGACTAGGTGGTAGCAGCATAGTATATGCTTCATCTGCTGGTGTGCCTTCGATTCTTTCGCCTGAGCAATTGCTCCAATACTATCATAAAAGAGCAGGACCGAACCATTTAGGAAGAGTACTACTCTAAATTTGATGATGAACTTTCTCAACCACACAGCATTCTTCGTAGCATTGGATGCCATGACGTACTCTACCTCGCATACCGATCTATCATGGTGTACTGCTTAAAACTCTTTCAGTAGATGGCTCCACCATTCAAGATAAAGACATAATCCGATACACTCTTACTATCATCATGGTCAGATTAAAAGCTAGAGTCTATAAATCCCACAAGTTTTAGATTTGACTCACCATAGATCAGTTACTGATCCTTCATATTTTTCAAATACCTAAGGATGGTTTTCATCACCTTCCAGTGGTTCTTACCTAAATCAAATTAGTATCTACTTACTACTCCTAGTGAGTATGCGATATCTGGTCTCGTACATGTTATGGTCATTAGATGTATGCCCTAGAAGTCAGATTGGCTAACACTTGTAATATACTTCTAAGGATAATTTTATAATTTAAATTATAAATTAATAAAAAAATTATTTTCTATCACAGTATGTATTTAAAGTATCTGTGATACATTTTTTGAGTTAATGATAATGACAATTCATATTTTCAAGAGTTAAAAATTTAAGACATAAATTTTTATAATTAACTTATAAACTGCTCCTGACCATAGGATCATCACGAGGATGGTGATCAATCTGGAAGGTTAGTGTACGATCGCTTTCTTAGAATAAATGAGCCTTGAGTCTATGATATGGAGATATCAGAGCAAGAGTATAGATACTCGTTAGATAACGAGAGCACTAAGCGTAACCACCTCGAGCAGTCATAAGGGAGTCTACCTTCTCGTCGATGACTAGCTCGATGCTACAGTGGTATATCTGATTTTTTGACTTGAGGTGCATTGACAGTTCATCTTGAGGGTGTTATAGTTTGACTACACCATAACTCGATCTTCTAGTCATTCAGAATTTTGAGGTGTATGTTGGCTATAGCATGTTCATTGTAGGAATTGGATTGCAGTAATAGGAGATCTATCTACCTCGGTAGATGAGGAGTAGCCCTATGATGATCATGAGATTGAGTTCATAAGTCCATAGCTATGGTAGTGTGAAGATGATAGAAAGAGTTTCTATTAGATTTTTATATCGAACTTGAATTAAATAATTAATTCATATGATAGATATTGGGTTTGATGAGTTCATCTTAACCCTAATCCTGTCAAGGCTCAAGATAGAAGAATTCAATCACACAGGTAGCTGTATCGAGAGATTCACTTTCAGTTCTGATGGCTTGTCATCTGCTAGGTATCACTGGTAGATTTTAGAAGCAATTAGAATGATCTTGATGATCAATCATCCTAATTGTGTGAATTAGAAAAGTTTTGGTCCGTCGAAAGATATTTCAATAATGTCGATGATGGAGATCATGATATATCTTATTATTATATGAAACTAAATCTAACTGGATCACATAAATAAGGGTTTGGATCTGGATGTGATCAATCGAGCTAACCTAGTTTGATTGATTTGGATTGGATCCAATTAGGTTCAAAAAAATCGTGGTAGCACATGATTGAGCCTAACTTTCTCCTTCTGTAGTCTTTCTAATTCATCTTGACTGAGCCAAATTGGTTTGGACTCATCAAAAAATTCTGTATGAATTTATCTTTATCTGACTAGAGCTTGTTCAAATCAGAAAGAAAATATCTTAATCCATCATATGAAAATAAGACAATACCTACCAATTCCTGTCACCACCTCCCATTTTTGATTTTGTTAGGACATTGACCCATTGTTTGACCAAGTCTTTGCAAGAATTAAAGTAGAAACATGCACCCCTTTATTCTCTTTTGAATGGCACACATCCTAAGGGAGTTTCACAAATAAATTAAGGTGGGCCTGTCCCATATTTGTTGCACACAAATCCAAGGAGGCATGGAAGAGTTTGTTATGGAACAAACTCTTCGAGATCAAATCCCACACCACCCTCCTTCCTAATCTTTCTTTTGTGCGGCACTTCTTAAGGGATATTTGGGCAAAAAACATCAGATTAGACCTAATGTTTAACGTGGAGATCAGATGAGAATTTAATTTGATCAAGCAATTTGATAATTATTTGATCAAACAGGACTCCAAGGCTGCACTAGGTCAATAAATAGACCTCTTATCAAAGGAGTTTGAAATCGTAATTAGATCATGGCAAAGCCCTGCCTCTCCCACCATCTCTACACTCCTTATTCAGATCTCTCCTTCTTCTCCATGCCCAAGTGTTGGGTAAAATTTTAGCAAAGAAGATCCAAGGTGATTGGTGCCAGGATCAGGCAAAGGGACGACAGTGTTCACGAGATGGATGTTCTACCTTCGACGATCATTTTGAAGGCTCTATAGATTTCCAAATCTAATTTTTAGAAATTAGATTCAGAAGGAGATCGCATCTTGATCCTATTCGAGTGGATATCGATCGAGGCTAGGTGCGTGCATGACTTGTTCTAGGACCTCTAGAACATCGAATCACCGATAGGATAATTAGATTACCCAAATATGTACTAAAATTAAATCTAATTTAATTTTAATTTTAATTTTTAATATTAGATCTATAGAAGATCTAAAAAGTTTTAGATCTGATTAGATTTTATTAAAAAAATTTTAAAATATTTTTTTAGATCTAATTGAATCTGAATGATCCTATGGCAGAAAATATCAATTTTTCTTCAACTGGTATCAGAGCCAGTTTAGCAATTCTTCATATCTATTTTAGATCTAATTTTAATTTTATTTTTAATTTAATACTAAATAATTTTAGATATCACATCAGATATGATTAGATCTAAAATCAAAAAAATTAAAAAAATTATAGATTCATATCAATGTTGTATAAGATACATGTCTAGACTAGGTATAGAATTATTCTATGTATAGACTAGAGTAATTTTTTTATATAATTAAAATATTTTTTAAATCTTTTTATTTTTATTTTTTAATATTATAAATATTATAATCTAATCTAAAAATAAAAATAAAATTTTTAAATTTTTTTATGAGATATAAATGACGCATGCCTAGACTAGTTGTAGAATAGTTCTATGATTTGTCTAGAATAGATTTTATTTAATGTGATCAATTTAAAATTTTATTTTTTAGATATTATATATGCTATATCAGATCTGATAGAATGCATATCTGATTTAAAATTTGATACATGAGATGTATATAGAACATGCATGATTATCTTTGACTTTATATGAGATATATGTCGTAGATCTTATTATTTTGTAGTGTAGTTATTATTTTTGATTAAGACATTCTCCTTGGCCATCCGATTATAAGAGTAAGAAGAGTTAAAAAGTCCTCTCTTCCTATTCGATGGAATGCTTTTATGGCATGTAGAGGTGCTGTGCATTTATCCTTAATCAGAAATCAAAAAACTTACTTTTCTATAAAATCCTAGATCCTAAAATCTTAGAATTTTTTTTTAATATATTTCTATTTTTGAACCTAAACTTAATTAAGAATTAAGATTATAAAATAAATTACTAAAAATTATAAATTTTTAGATCTAAGACACCTTCATAAATTTGGATTCAAGTTTAGGTAGCTCAATTAGATCTAGCGGTTGATCAAACCGAATCAAGAGTTGGTCAGGTGGGATCAAGAGTGCTTAGAATTGACCATCCCAATAGGATTAAGTCTGGATCAAAGTCGACTCATATTTATATGTGGTTGACCAAGTCAAGACCTAATTTGACTTTATGGTTTGAGTCTGGATTGTAAGCTAACTCGATTGATTTTGGTTCGATAATTTAGTGTCTAAGATAAGTCTAGCAGATATGATCGACTAATTTTTAATTCGAAGCTACTCAATCTGAATATATTCTTGTCGAGTTAATGGCATATCCCTTCCACTAGTCTTACTTAGCCAGCCATTTGTATCGATCCAATTTTGATTTAAGGTGGCTAACAATTCGAGCTAACCCATGCCACTATATTAGTCATAATTGTTATGAGTAAATCAAGTCAAGTTTAAAGTGTTATGACTAAGTCAAGTCAAGTTTAAAGAGACCTAAATCAAATCTTCCAAAAAAAATATTAAGTTATAGATCTTCCACTATTATAGATCTGCGAGCCCTTCCCATGGTTGATTATTCTCGGTTGGTTACAATGGTTCAATTGCATCAGAAAGATGCAACCATGTCTATTAGGCATTGAATACTATAAATTGGAGAATGGATTGGGCTCAATATTTTGGATATGGTGAGGGACCCAATCAAAAATCCAATTTATGCAAATGGTTGGTCTAACTTAACTAAGAAGTGGAGCAATATTTTAGGCACGGTAAGCTTCATGAATTAGAAATCAGATTTAGGCATACCATGATTAGAGAATCATTAGACAAGAATTATCCACTTATCGATTGATCCATCATCAATAACTGTTAGATGAGGTGGTAAGCCGGTCGATAGGACCGCACCATCCACTAAAAATCAATTGATCATGAAGATTTTTGCATCCCTACTAAGAGAGTGTAGGAATCCGAGAAAATGGTGAGAGTCTAATTTATTTAAAAATAAAATTTTTAAATAAATTGATCAAGTCTAATTATAAAATCTAACTATAAACTTTGACTCTCTATAGAAAAATATCTACATTCAACCCACTAGCCTATATCCTAGACATCCATAGACTGACTGAATTCAATTACAAGAATTGGCTCCGAAATTACAAAATTATTTTAGGTTCTAAAAAGCTAACTCATGTATTGGACCAGGACCTTCCACCTTATCAGCTCATCCATCTGCTGAACAGAGAGCATATCTAAAAAAGTGGACTAATGAAGACAATAAAGCTAGGTACTACATGTTGGGCTCGATGTCTGATGACCTTCAGTGCCAACATGAGGACATCAAGATTACTCACCAAATGTTGGCTCATCTATAAGAGTTGTTTGGTGAGGAGAGTCACGCAACCAAGTATCAAGTTACTAGAAGACTTTTTAAGACTCAAATGCATGATGGACAGTTGATCCAAGATCATTATCTGATGATGATCAAGGACTTAGAAAAGCTTGAAAGCTTGATGTCAAGCTAAATAGGAACTTGCAAATTGATGTAATCTTGCAGTTCTTGACTGATGCATATGGACAGTTCATCATGAACTTTCATATGCATAAGCTGCAATGTACCTTAGTAGAATTGATGAACATGCTGTTTACTACTAAGCTTTCTTTAAAAGGTTCAAAGGGTTCAGTGCTTACTACGGAGCGGACTTTCTTAAAAAAAAAAGTCTTTTAGAAAGAAGAAGAAGTCTACAAAGAAACAGAAGACAGATGGAGGGAAGAAGAGAAAGATAGAGCCGAAGAAGAAGGCCACTGATAAGAAAAAGTATTTTCACTGTAATACAGATGGCCATTAGAAGTAGAACTATCCTCTATACCTGGCTAGCCTGAAGAACAAGGAGGCAGGTCCTTCTAGAGGTATGCTCGTAATTGAATCTAATCTAACGATTTTTTCTGCATCTAGTTGGATGCTTGACTCTGGTTCTAATGCTCATTTATGCACTTCTATATAGGATCTTGAGGAGAGCAAGAGACTGAGGGATGGTGAGATGATTCTATGCATCTGGAATAGAGTAAGAGTTGCTGCTGTGGCCATAAGAACCTATCCTCTTCGACTATCGTCAGGATTAGATTTAGTACTTAGAGACTATTTTTATGTGCCTACAATAAGTAAGAATTTGATTTCTATTTCATGTTTAGCACAGGAAGACTAAGTAATTAGTTTTTTTAAGGACCATTGTAATATTCTTTTTGAAAAAAATAAAATTATAAGTGATTTTTTATAAATGATCTCTATCAATTATATATTGATATTTTTATTTTTAATATCAAGCAAAACGTGAATGCCATAAGATCAAAGTGACCTAGGGATAGTCTAAACGATAGATATCTTTGGCACCTTAGGCTAAGTCATATAACTGAAGATAGGGTTAACAAATTAAAAAAAAATAGGCTATTGAGTCCATTGACTTTCAAGTCATATCCGATTTATGAATCATGCCTTCATGGCAAAATAATCAAGCTAACTTTTGTAGGATATTGGGAAAGGGCCACATATTTATTTGCCCTAGTACACATAGATGTGTGTGGCCCATTTGATGTACCAGCCAGAGGCAATTATATCTACTTCACCATCTTTATCGATGATTTATCTCAGTATGGATATGTGTATTTGATACGATATAAGTCTGAAGCCTTTAAAAAGTTCAAGAAATTCAGACTTGAAGTAGAAAATAAACAGAAAAACTCATTAATATTCTTCGATCAGATTAAGGAAGCGAATACCTTAGTCGAGAATTTCTAAACTATCTCAAAGATAATTGAATAGTCTCACAATGGACTCTATCTGAAATACCTCAAATCAATAGGATTTCATAATGAAAAAATTGGATCCTATTAGATATGATCCGATCTATGATGAGCTTCACAGATCTTTCTAAGTTTCTTTGGGGCCATAGTCTAATGACTACAATATATTTACTAAATATGATTTCTTCTAAAATCATTCCTACCACACCGTATGAGTTATGGCATGGTAAGAAACCAAGTTTGACTCATCTCAGAATTTGGGATTGTCCGGCCCATGTCAAGAGACAATAGGCAGACAAGTTAGAGTCTAGATCCTTTAGAGCTCGGTTCATAGGATATCTTAAAGAGTCATTAGGATATTACTTCGATCATCCAGAAGATCATAATATGATTGTGAGTCGACTTGCCATCTTTCTTCAAAAATAGTTTATTCAAGATGATGGCATCGAAAGACAGATCAGGCTCGAGGAAAAAGTCTTCCAAAAGCAACAAGCTAAGAAACCTATGGAACCTAATCAAATTGAGCCAGTTCAAACACAAGTTCTTCCATCTCATAGATCAAATAGAATTTTTCAACCTCTTGAAAGGTACTTAGGTACTATTTCAGAGGATATTGAGGAAATATTTCTCATAAAAAATGGGATTCATGGTGATGATCTCAAAATCTATGATGAGGTGATATCAGATATTGACTTAGAAAAATAGTTAGAGGTAATGAAGTCAGAGATTGACTCAATGCACTCGAATCATGTCTAGATCTTGATAGATTTACCTAAAGATATAGTACCTATTGGGTGTAAATGAATCTACAAAAGAAAGATAGGTACTGATGGAAATGAAGAGACATTCAAAGCTAGGCTCATAGCGAAAGAATATAGTCAGCATGAAGGCATTGACTATCAAAATACTTTTTTGCCAATAGTCATGCTTAAATCCATCCACACATTGCTTGCTATTGCAGTCTATTTCGATTGTGAAATATGGCAGATGGATATGAAAATAATATTCTTAAATGGATATCTTGAGGAAGATATCTATATGGAACAATCGCTTAGTTTTACATCCAGTGATGGTGATCACAAGGTATGCAAGCTGCAAAGATCTATATATGGACTTAAGCAAGCATCTTGGAGCTGAAATGCTCATTTCAATGATGTGATCAAATCGTTTGATTTCATCAAAAATAAGAAGGAGCCGTATATATTTAAAAAAGTCGGTAAGAGCACTGTTATCTTCCTCGTATTGTACATAGATGACATCCTCATAATTGAAAATGATATTCCTATGCTAACCACAGTCAAAATATGGTTGTCTAAAGAATTCTCTATGAAAGATCTAGGAGAAGCATCCTTTATTCTAAAAATTAAGGTCTATAAGGATAGTCCAAATAGGATGCTAGGACTTTCATATAAGATGTACATAGAGGAGGTGCTAAAGAGGTTTAGCATGAAAAACTCCAAAAGGGGTCTAGTACTCTTTAGACATGGCATTTATCTCTCCAAGAAGATATGCCCTAGCACAACTGAACAGATTGGATGCATGAGCAAGATCTCTTATGCTTCGATGATAGGGAGCCTCATGTATGCCATGCTATATACACGACATGATATCACCCATGCTGTGAGTGTCAGGAGCAGAAATCGGTTGAATCTAGGCGAAGAGTACTAAACTTCTATGAAATGTATCCTTAAATATTTGAGGACTAAGAATATATTTCTAGTCTTTGGTAATGGAGAACTCCAGGTCCAGGGATATACAAACTCGGATTTTATATTCGACATAGATGATCGAAAGTTGACATCTGAAAGTCTGTTTGTGTGCAATGATGGTGCTATTAGTTGAAAGAGTTTCAAGCAGATACTGATAGCAGACTCCACCATGAAAGCAAAATATATCGCTGTGTCAGAAGCTACGAAAAAAGTATTCTAATACAAGAAGTTTGTCGTAGAGCTCGAAGTGATGCCATCGGATGCCATCCTTTTATACTGTGACAACAATTGTGCCATAGTCCTTACTAAGGAGCCAAGGTCTCATCAGAAATTTAAGCACATCGAGTGGCGATTTTACCTCATCCATGATTATCTTGAGAAGGATTATGTCGAGGTCAAGAGAGTCGATACCGTAGATAATGCGGCTAACCCACTAATAAAGTCATTGAGACCGCAAAAGATCAAAGCTTATCTTGAGAAGATAGGACTTAGATTTATAGCTAGTTGGCTTTAGGTTAAGTGGGAGTTTGTTAAATATGTATCCTAGAAGCCAGATTGGCTAATACTTGTAATACACTTTTAAGGATAATTTTATAATTTTGACTATAAATTAATAAAAAAATTATTTTCTATCATAGTATGTATTTAAAGTATCTGTGATACATCCTTTGAGTTAATGATAATCATAATTCATATTTTTAAGAGTTATAAATTTAAGACATGAATTTTCATAATTAACTCATAAACTACTCTTAACCATAGGATCATCATAAGGATAGTAATCGATTCGGAAGGTTGGTGTACGATCACTTACTTAGGATAGATGAGTCTTGAGTTTACGGTGTGGAGATATCAAAATGAGAGTACAGATACTTGTTAGAGAATGAAGGCACTGAGTTTGACCACCTCGTTCTGTTATAAAGGAGTCTACCTTCTGTCGATGACTGGCTCGATACTATAGTGGTGTGTCTGATTCTTTGATCTGAAGTGCATCGATAGTTCACCTTGAGGGTGTTATAGTATGACTATACTATAACTCGATCTTCTAGCCATTCAAAATTCTGAGGTGTATGTTGGTTGTAGCATGTTCATTGTAGGAATTGGATTGTACCAATAAAGGATCTATCTACCTCGATAGATAAGGAGTAGCTCTATGATGATCGTGAGCTTGAGTCCATAAGCCCATGGCCATGGTAGTGTGAAGATGATAGAAAGAGTTTTTATTAGATTTTTACATCGGACTCGAATTAAATGATTAATTTATATGACAGATATTGGATTTGATGAGTTCACCTTAACCCTAATCCTATTGAGGCTCAAGATAGAAGAATCCAATCACACAGGTAGCTAGGAGATTCACTTTCGGTTCTGATGGCTTGCTATCATATAATGCTAGGTGGGAGTAATTAAGATGATCTTAATGATCGATCATTCTAATTGTATGAATCGAAAAAGTTCTGATATATCGAAAGATATTTTGATGATGTCGATGATGGAGATCATGACATATCTCATTACCATATGGAACTAAACCTAACTGGATCATATAGATAAGGATTTGGGTTTGGATGTAATCAATTCAGTTCGATTGATTTGGATTGGATCCAATTAGGTTCAAGAAAATCATGCTAGCACATGATTGAGCCTAACTTTCTCTTTCTATAGTCTTTCTGGTTCATCTTGATTGAGCCAAATTAGTTTGAGCTTATTGAAGAATCATGTATGGGTTTGTCTTTATCTGACTAGAGATTATCTAGATTAGAAAGAGGATGTCTTAATCCATTAAATGGAAATAAGACAACACCTACCAATTTCTATCACCACCTTCTATTTTCGATTTTGTCAGGACATTGACCCACATTTGATCAAGTCTTTGCAAGAATTAAAGGAGAAACAATCACCCCTTTATCATTTCTAAATGGCACACATCCCAAGGGATTTTCATGAACAAATTAAGATGGGCCCGTCCTATATTTGTTGCGCACGAATATAAGGAGGCGTGGAAGAGTTTGTTATGGAACAAACTCTTGGAGATCAAATCCCACGCCACCCTCCTTCTTTATCTTTCTTTTATGCAGCACTTCTTAAGGGATATTTGGGCAACAAACATCAGATTACACCTGATGTTTAATGTGGAGATTAGATGGGAATTTTATTTGATCAAGCAATTTGATTGGTTGATCAAACAGGACTCTAGGGCTACAGTAGGTCTATTAATAGACCTCTTGTCAAAGGAGTTTGAAATCGTGATTGGATCATGGCGAAGCCCTGCCTTTCCCACCATCTCCCCACCCCTTATTTAGATCTCTCCTTCTTCTCCATGCCTAAGTGTTATGTAAAATTCCAGCAAAGAAGATCCAAGGTGATTGGCACCAGGATCAGGCAAAGAGGCGACGGTGTTCGCAAGACGGACGTTCTGCCTTCGACGATCATTTTGAAGGCTCTATAGATCATATCCAAATTTGATTTTTGAAAATTAGATTTAGAAGAAGATCGTATCTAGATTCTACCTGAGTGAATATCAGTAGAGGCCAGGCGCGTGCGTGGCTTGTTCGAGGACCTCAGAAACATCAGAATCATCAATAGGATAATCAAATTACCCAAATAGGTACTAAAATTAAATTTGATTTAATTTTAATTTTAATTTTTAATATTAGATCTATAGGATCATATTCGAAAAGTCTTAGATTTAATTAGATTTTATTAGAAAAATTTTGAAATATCTTTTCAAATCTGATCGGATCTGAATGATCCTATGGTGAAAAATATCAATTTTTCTTCAATGGTGTATATGATAGATCCCACTATCGAAGCATATGGGATTCTACTCATACGCTCTCTCTCTTTAGGAGTATCGGACAATTATTTTTAGAGAGAATAATTCTATGACCTATCAAAAGATAGCTTTTTTTGAAATTCTCCATGCTGAACCTCTTCAGTACAGTATCTATGTACATAGACTAGGATAACCCAAGTATCCTTTTAGATCTATCCCTATAGATCTTCATCCCTACAATGTAGGATACTTCACCCAAGTCCTTCATGAAAACCAAGATGACAACCATACTTTTATTCCTTATAGTACAAGGGCATCATTTTTTATTAAGAGAATATCATCCACGTACAGGACAAGAAATACAACTGCCAAACCATTTACTCATTTATAAATGCAGGGCTCTTCTCCATTCTTAATGAAGCCATACATTTTGATCACCTTATCAAAATGCATGTTTTTACTCTAAGATGTCTGCTTCAATCCATAAATGGATTTCTGAAGCTTGCAAATCTTTGACTCGTCTGTGAATGTGAATCCTTCAGATTATATTATATACATCTCTTCAGTTAGCTCTCCATTAAGAAAAACTATCTTTACATCCATCTGCTAAATCTCATAGTCCAGATGGGCAGTTATCACAAGCATAATCCGAATGAATTTAAGCATTATCATAGGAAAGAATATCTCGTCATAGTTAATACCATAACATTGACGATATTTCTTAGCAACCAGATGAGCTTTATAGATCTCCACCTTTTCGTCTAAATCCCTCTTTCTTTTGAAGATCCATTTATATCCAATGGATTTATCCCCTTCAAATGGGTCAACCAATGTCCATACATCGTTGATCTTCATGAACTCTATCTTGGATTCATGGTCTCAAGCCATTTCTTAGAATCAGATCTCTGTATAGCATCCATGTAGGTGATCAGATCCTCATCATTCTCATCAAGTTCGATGCAATCTCCATCTCAAATTAAGAAACTATAGTATCTATTCGACTGATGCAGTACTCTATTGAATTGTCTTAACGGTCAGGTACATTGAGCTTTAGGTTTGATCTGATTAAATCCATTTCTGCTTTAGCTAACTGTATCAATTTTTCTACCTATTGAACTTTTTCAAGTTCAACATTAGAGGCAACAGTTTCTTTACCAAGAAATTTTTTTCTAAAAAGATTGCCTTAAGACTGACAAACATCTTTTGTTCATCAGCATGGTAGAAGTAATATCTTTTGATTTTTTTTGGGTATCCTATGAATGTGCACTTATCAGATCTAGGTCCAAGTTTATCTGTCATTAAATATTTAATGTAAGCCAAGCACCCCCAGACCCTAACATGTGAGAGTACTGACGTACCCCCTATCCATATCTCATATGAGGTTTTATTTATAGAGTTACTCGAAATCCTATTTAAAAGATAGCAAGTCGATTCGAGTGCATATTCCTAGAAGGATATCGACAAGCTGGCAAAACCCATCATGAATTGGACCATGTCTAATAGAGTCTGATTTCTCCTTTCAGATGCACCATTATGTTGTAGTGTTCCTACAGAAGTCCATAGGAAGAGAATCCCATTCTCTTCTAGATATGTGAGAAACTCATCCGAAAGATATTCACCTCCTTGATCAGACCGAAGAGTTTTAATACTCTTTCTTATTTATTTTTTTACTTCACTTCAAAATCGTTTGAATATTTTAAATAAATCTGACTTATATTTCATTAGATAGACATACCCATACTTGGATAGATCATTTGTGAAAGTAATGAAGTAGAAATATCCATCTCTAGCACTTATGCTCATGGATCCATATACATCACTATGTACTAGTTAGTGGCTCATTTATCTTTTCAGAAGACAAAACTCACAGGTTGGAAGTGATTTACAATTACTAACTTTGAGGATTCTTCTTTGAGTCAATCTTTTTATCCTATTCTTATTGATGTGATCTAGCCTACAGTGTCATAAGTAGATATCAGATTCATTATCTAATCTAGGATGCTAGCTTGTGAAGTAGATTACATTAATAGGTTATGATATTTTATAGATAACATTGCTCAAATATCCAGAAAAGATTGTAATGCCATTCAAAATGATATCACAAAATTCTTTCTTTATTGAAATTTCATAATTTTTTTTTGTCCAAAAGGCCTATAGAAATAATATTCAATAAAAAACTAGAACAAAAAAGATAATCACTAAGAACAATAGAATGAGACTTAAATACAAGTTTTATGATCCATAATGCTAGAACTAGAAGTTGTCTTCCATCTCCAATGTTTAGGAATCTTTCACCTTGCTCAAATCTCCTACTGATCTACAATCCTTACAATGAATTGCAAATATGGTAAGAGCTTTTGGTATCTAATACCTAGTTAATAATATCACAAATAGAAAAATTGCAGGAAGTTATTATATAAGTACCTTGCTCCATAATAATTTGCTTCTTTCTCAACCTATTCGGATCTAAGAAGGCAATGTACTAAGGATAGTTCCTCTTCCAATACCCTCGCTTCTTATAGAAGAAGCACTCTGCTTGACTCTTATCCGGCTTTGTCTTCTTAGTCTAATCCTACATAGATGTTCCAATCAGAACTTGCACCCTCTTGGACTTCTTCTTCTTATTCTTTTGGGTCGAGAATGAGAAGATCTTTCCACCAGATTCATAAACTTTTTATGGAGCTGGTGATCCTTTGCAAAGTTCTGAAGCAATCTCAGTAACTCGTGGTAATTGACTTCAGGCTTTGTTATTCTATAATGAGTAAGAATAGGAAAGTAAGACTTGGGCAGTGAGTTCATAATAACATCTTTTCCTAGCTGCTCGTGTAAGAAAAAATTGAGCTTGCTTAAATGCTCAATCAACTCGATCATATACAATACATGATCAGTGACTGAAGCTCCATCCCTCATTCTGATGTTGAAAATGGCATAACTAGTCTTGTACCTCTCAACGTCATTGAGAGTGCTAAAAGACTCGTTCAACATTTAAAGCATGTCTTCTGGCTAAGCTGACTCGAACATGTGATTGAACTCATCGCTTATAGCCGTCAGTATGATGCAATGCATCATAGTTCGATCATTGAGTCACTTCTGATAAGTATCTCTGATCGTGCCACATGCATTCTAGATTGGCTCCTCAGGTATCAAATCTGTCAGAACGTACACGATTCATTCATGCTCAAAGATAATCTTCAACTTTCGATACAAGCTACCAAAGTTGGATCCTACCAACTTGTCATTATCCAACAATGATCGAAGCGACAGGATAGTGGCCATAACTGTACAAAGAAAAATCAAGACCTAATTAGTAAATAATTTATTAAATCTAAAGATTTAGACTTTAATCAAAAGGTTCTTTTACTATTTTATTCGAATTGATAGCCTCTACCTTCAATTCGAGAAATTATCCTAATTTCTTAGTAGATACTAGAATCCACATAGACTGCACATGAACTCGACTTTGGTCGGTCAATCTATGTACATCTATGGGTAGGTTCATAATCAATTATTTTTTTAAATAATTTTTAGTAATTTAATTTTGCCTCAGTTCCTAATTAGTAGGCTTTGGCCTTCATTGAAAATGTTCGATTAGATCCAACCATTAACATGACCATATTTGGTCCATCTAACCAATGAATGATTAAATCCAACTTTGGTTGGTCAACCTAATCACCATTTAGAGAGACATGACCAAGAAATCATATGATAAACAACAATTCCATTATCCAATAAGCACCAAGCCTTTGGTCCTCCAATGATTATCTAACTAATAGACCCATTATCACTCACTTAATAGAAGGTTATGATCTAGTTATCTCCATAACTATTTTATTTTTAAAGATCTAATAATTTTAGATAATTTGATTAATTTATTTTAAGAAAAATAAGTCAAATGAACCAGCTAATCATGATCCTTCCACTGACTTCACCAAGTCATTAAGGAGACCATTAGATAGGCTAGTCTAGGAGAACCTAAATCAGTCACATTGATTTACCTAACTGACATGGGTCAGCTCGAATTATCAAGTGATCTGATCATTACCAAGAATGTCAAATAAATGAGATCAGTGGGAGGGATATGTCATTAACTCATCAAAGACTGAATCAGTACGAGTAGCTCCCAATGAAAAACAATCGATCGAAGCTATCGAACTTATTTTAGATACCAACTGATTAATTAGTTTCGATTAAATCAACCTAACATTTTGAGCTGGATCGCTCAGCCAAGAATCAAGTCCATTTGATTTCTCGTTAAAGACATGGACTTGACCAACTATAACTATTATAATTGATCTAAAGAGATCTTAACCTAATCTATGACAATACTTAGTTAGATTTAGTCAATTCTTTAATTAAGTCCATTCTTTAATCTAATCTTAGGTCTAATCCAATTAATGGACCTAATTCACTTTAACCTATTAGCCCAAATGTTATAATTTGTGTCTTAGGATCTACAATTCATAATCCTAGATCCTAAACAAAATAATTCTTAATTCTTAATTAAGTTTTGGGCTGAGGGTTAGGGTTCAGTATTTTGAAAATAATTTTTATGTTTGTAAAATATTTTTACAACATAGTTTTACCAACTAAGTTACATGTTTGATTCATAATCAATATGCAAATAATAAATAATACAAACATGAATCTACTTTGGATCTAATTTAAACATATTCATGATTATGTACATCTATTTAAAATAATTTTAATTTTAAATAATCATAAATCACCTTAGATCAGATCTAACATATTTATGATCATAAAAACTAGATTAAAATATTTTTAATTAAATTATAAATTTTTTTAGATCTAATCTAAAATTTTATAATTAGAATTTTAGATCAGCACGTACTAAGACAACCTCTCCACCGTAAGGAATGAACCTTACAATAGGACAACCTTATAAGAACAGTCCATACGATCTAAATTTTTTATTTTTAGATTTAATATCAAATTATAATTTAGATTTAAACTAAACAATAGATTTGAAACATGCAAAAAATTATATAAAAAAGATCTAGGCTTTAATACCAATTAAAAGAAAAAACCTAGGATTTCTAGCATGTATTTTGAACTTTTTTCAAAATCAAAAAAGTGAAAGCTACAGGTTAATCTAATTAATCTATAAAATATGCAAATAAATTTTAAATCTAGGATCTAATTGTTAGATATGTGTGCCCAAGAAGTTAAAATTGGCTGATACTTGTTATACACTTCTAAGGATAAAATTATAATTTTAACTATAAATAATAAAATAGATTATTTTCTATCACAATGTGTATTTAATGTCTGTGATACATCCTTTGAGTTAATGACAATGATAATTCTTATTTTTAAAAGTTAAAAATTTAAGACATGAATTTTTATTATTAACTCATAAAATGCTTTCGACCGTAGGATCGTCATGAGGATGGTGATTGATCCAGAAAATTGGTGTACAATCATTTTTTTTATAGTAGATGAGTCTTGAGTTTATAGTATAGAAACATCGGAGTGAGAGTATAGATACTCATTAAAAAATAAGGGCACTGAGCATGACCACCTTGAGTAGTCATAAGAAAGTCTACCTTTCCATTGATGACTGGCTCGAAGCTGCAGTGGTGTGTCTGATTCTTTGACCTGAGGTGCATCGATAATTCACCTTAAGGGTGTTATAGTTTGACTACACCATGACTCGATCTCCTAGCCATCTAAAATTCTGAGGTGTATGTTGGCTATAGCATGTTTATTGTAGGAATTGGATTACACCAAGAGAAAATCTATCTACCTCGGTATATGAGGAGCGGCCCTATGAAGATCATGAGAATCAAGTCCATAAGCCTATGAACATGGCAGAGTGAAATGATAGAAAGAGTTTCTATTAAGATTTTCACGTCTAATTTGAATCGAATGATTAATTCATATGACGAAAATTAGGGTTTGACGAGTTCACCTTAATCCTAAACTGATCGGGACTCAAGATAGAAGAACTTAATCACACATGTAAATGCACCAAGAGGTTCATTTTTTAGTTCTGATGGATTGCTATCATATACTGCTAGGTGTCACTGATGGATTTTGGAAGCAATTAGAATGATTTGGATGATCGATCATTCTAGTTCTCTGAATCAGAAAAGTTCTAATCCATTGGAAGGTGTTTCGATGATGTCGATGATAGAGATCATGACATATCTCATTATCATATAAAATTAAATTTAACTGGATCATACAAATAAGAGTTTGAATCTGAATATCATCAATTGGACTAATCTAGTTCAATTGATTTGAATTAGATTCAATTAGGTGCAAGCACACGATTGAGCCTAAAGTTCTCCTTCAACAATCATTAAATGTTGTCTCGACTGAACCAAATATGTTTGGACTTTCTTAGGTACCTTTACTTGATCTGACTGAAGCTTGTCCAAGTCAGAAAAGGATTGTCTTAATTTATGAGATAAATTTAAGATAATACCTATCATTTTTTGTCACCTGCTAATTCTTATCTTTTGACTTTGGTCAAACGTTGACCTTTGATACTTAGACATCTATCCATATATCATGCATCCATAAAAGAGTAGATAGGGGTTTGTCCCCGTACTAGAAAGAGGAAAGGAGGGGGCACAAGCCTAGGGAGGCATGCGCCCAAGGATAATGATGCTTGGAGTCCCATACAGATGGGACTCTAGGTTGCTTCTTGGCATCAAACTAGGTGGCGCCAAAGACTCTACTTTGAACAGTCTTGGTGCCACCTAAGGATGTTGGAGAGGGACTCTCATCTAATTGGATCAGGTAATGTCATTCCACCAATCAGATTTAGATTTGATTGTATGAAGAGACGTGATTGATTGGGATGATGTGGCACTGCATGGCATAGCAGGGTCTATATAAACCCTATCTGCACCTAGGTTTAAAGAGGTTCTCCCCTTGCCCACGCCACATAGCCATCTCCCTCTCTCCTCTATGCCTACCTCTGGTCCTCTCTCTCCTCTCCACACCCAAGGGGTTTTGGGCTTTAGTTTGGTGCGATCTAGACAAAAAAAAGGCGACAAGAAATGAAGAAGTTTTGAAAATCTTCAAGATCAGATTCAGATCTGATCTTTGGAGAAAAGATTGAGAAGAAGGAGATATTCAAATCCCATCCGAGTGGATACTGATAGAGGTCAGACGATTGCGTGGCTACATCTAGAATCTTAGGCAATCAGTAGGATCATCATAGGATAATAAGATTATTCAAGAATAAAATATAAATTAAATTAAATTTATTTTATTTTATTAGATCCATCAAATTAGATCTAAAAAGTATTAGATCTGATTTAGATCTAAGAGAAAAAATTTTAAAATATTTCTCTTGGTCAAATCAGATCTGAATGAATTTGATCTGAAAAATAAGTTTTTTTCTTCACTAATAATATGATTAAAATATGTATATAAATTTAAAAATTAAATAAAATATAAAATAATGATGTTGATCATATCAACATCAAATAAGAAAAACTAGACCTGATATAGTCTGCAATTGAGATCAAATCTCATTATCTTTTTCATAAATTTGGATGTCCACTTTCTAATCTGAGGTTGAGGATGTCGCTTCAAGCTGCACACGTATCCAGCTTCTATGAGAGGTCTACATGAAGCCTCGATCATGATTCAAAGTTCAGCAATCTGAAAATTAGCATAGTATGCTAGTACTGCACTGATCTTTCGTTGATCATTGATGTCGAATCTCCTTCTTCAATTGACTTGAACTCTTCAAGAATCAAAGAAGGAGAAGAGAGGATCCTGAAGAAGCCTTCTTCCAACATTCTTCTCTCTAAAATTGGTAAAAGAAAATCTGAAATAAAAACCCTAGAGAAGACCCTTTTCTATAGGCCCTTTTCTCTCACCTAGGCATAGCAATTTGTGTCTTTATAAAATCCCACACCCTCAACCCTGATATGCCCAAGGTCTCCATGCCCAAGCCTTCTCTCTTAGGTCTAAAATCTCTCAAAATTTTATGGGTTAACTCCCTTTAAATAGAGAGTTAGAGAAGAGTCCCTATCTAGGTCAAATACCTAGATACAGAGTCCAAATAGGATAAGGATTGGGGTGCTTCCTCAAACTCTTTTGATGTGAATTTTAGATATTTAGTGCATAATTAAATCCTCTTTCTCTCATAAAGCTTTTATGAAAAAATTAGATTAATTGGTGCCATAATGGATAAGAGTTTTGGGTTTGTCCAAACTCTATCAAATAGAGTCTAGATCATCACTACTTCTTAGTTTGATCAAATCCAAAACCACAAACCATCTAGGAGGGATATGGGGAAAGAATAGACATGGAATCTTTCTACAAATCAGATTTTTGATGAAAAAAATCCATGGGAAGGGCATGGATAAAGGGAAGGTGGCATAAGGAAGGAGTCCTAGTCTAACTAGGACTTCATGCTTTGACTAGTCAAACCAAATCTTTAGGTCAATTAAAATAGATCTTGATGCAACCTATTTAATGGTCTTTCTAATCTAATTAAAAATAAAATTATATCAAATTAAATTTAATTTAATTTTTTAATTAAATTAGAAATTAGGTGCATTCAAGTCCTAGTTCAATTAGGAATTATTCTTTCTTATAATTGGCTTATTCAATAAATCAATTAAACTTGATCTAATCAAGTTCAAAACTAAATCTAATTGAATCACATTCTATTAGACTTAATCTTAGCTCAATTGCTTAATTAAATTGAGTCAGTTGGCAATTTGATTGCTAATCGATCCTCCTGCAACACTTGCACTAGGTCAAACATCAATCATATTGAATGTTTAACTCTAAAATGATTCTTAATCATTGATTAACCATCCGACCAAATCGAGACCTCTAATGTATGTGATTCCATAGATTCAAATCTAATCTAGTAGCATATGAATAAATTTTCATATCAATCGAAGTGACCATCTAGCAACGGTATCCGACGGTCGAATAGATTGAATGTATAAAGCTACACTCTTAGAACCCATGTAGATATGATTTTCGTATAATTTATCTTCTTGATCATAAATGCTTATAGGATGACTCAGGGTTTAACTGTCGATCCTAAATAAGTCATCCATATTATATTTTAAAATATCAAATCCATCTCATGGATTATCCTGGCTAAGATTTTACTAAATTGAAATAGAACAATACATTATCTCCAAACTCTTGGAGTGGTTAATCCCATCTTGATGACTCACCGACTTTACAAGTACTTGACTATGCCTAGAAATTTTTTATCATCGAATTGAAAATTCAGGTAGTCTGGCACCAAAGCATAGTAAGTTGCTTATAAGCCACTGTGGCCATCTCAGGTCTAAGGGATACTTATACTCATATTCCATCAGAGTAATTTTTGACAGCAGAATGCTCCAGAGTTGATCACATTCGATGATGATATATTCCTACATCTCACCTATATGCCATACCAGTATCTCTACACTCCTTGATTAAGAGGACAACCAACCTATATGGCACACAATGACCTACACTCGATAAATATTGTCATCTTAATTAACAACGTATTATTTGATCATGAATAGTTTTAAGGATTAATTGATAAATCATCTCTTTATCGAACCTAAATAGTCCTAAGAACTTCATCACAACATCAGAGTTCATTAGAAGATGTAGATTTATGATGAAAAATATTAGAATAAATATTTTATTTATTAATAAATTATTTATATTTATAAAATAGCATAACCATTAATAGGCTGATGATTGGCTTTGGAACATATTTTTCAATAGATTCAGGCTTGCCGGCCCCTAAGGAAGATTAAAGAAGCCAGGTTGAATATTTGTTCAGTGAGGCTGCTCTGAGCCTGCCGACTCTCGATGTCTTCGATTTTCTTTCAGAGGATGAGCCAACTAATTAAGGTAGTCGAAACTTCTGGAATCATGCCAATCGGATTGAAGCTTGAAGCTTCTGCCTTTGAAGATTATGAGTTGGCAAGCAAGGCATTCTCCAAGTTTCTCTATCTAGCTGATGCAAATAAATTATTGTGCGAGTCTCGCAAGATAATAAGGCAAAAGGCTTCAGACTACTTTATTCGGATAAGTTGGAGCCAATCATTATGCTTTTTCTGACTCATTTATTTTGAGATATGTGTTTGTTATATATAATCTAAGATATTTTGATAGCTCGCCCATTACATAAATAGATATATGGAGTACTCTGCCGAGCTTTCAACTGAAGAAAAGAAGTATAAGACCAATGCCGAGATGCTTAAGGTTATGAAATACAAGGCAGTAAAGGAGGCTGGAGTGGCCTCTATGAGGGTTGATGTTGCTGAAAGAAGAGTCAAAGATGCCGAAGCGGCACTGAGGGGAGTTGTAGAGAAAAACTTTTGGCTGTTAGGCATTCAAAAAGCTCAAGCAGCAGAATAAAAGAGCTTAAAACTCAGTCTGCAAAAGCAGGAGAACTTGAGACCGAAGTTGAGGAAGTTAAGACTGTGCTGAAGGATGCAGAAGAAAAGATAGCTGAGCTCCAAAGCAAACTAGAGGCACGGGTCGAGGCCGCTACTGCAAAGATCGTCAAAAAATTTCGATCATTGGAGGAATACCAGTGTGAAAAGGTCGAGTTTGTGATTGACGCCTACGATGAGAGCAAACGCTTCGTCTAAAGTAGAGTATCTGCTCGCTATCCAGAATTAAATCTAGATTTCCTGGATGAGTTTTCAGAACTACCTATCGCTGACGTAGTAGGTGCCCCTATACTAGGTGATATCTCTTGAATTTTTGTCTTGCCTTCTTGTTTTTGGTCCTTAAGCCTTTTAAGGTTATTGTAAAGAAAACTTCATATAAATTAAATTTTCTTCTTGCTTTTAATGACTCTTTTTTTACTTTGAGTATTTCCCATTTCGTCCCGATCTAAGGAGTCGATTTTAGATATTTTAAATTGAGCATTTTCGATCAAAGGAATTGTAGAAGATTTGGAGTGATTTCTTCTTTAAGAATTGACTCCGAGCCAAGGAGCCTTGGATTGGAGAGTTCCTATCGAACTTAGGGTCTTTGAATTGAGGAGTTTGGGCTCCAACCAAAGGAATCTCGTGTAGGTCGATTTGAATCAAATAATTTATGAGTCAATCTTCTCCCAAGTCGTGCACATAATTAGTGGGACGTGCTTTCTTTTCTGCACGACATTAAATATGCATAGTTTAAGAAACAACGTAACTGTATTCTTTATATAAAAATCTGGTGCATAGCTATGGGGTAGTGAGGCTGTCCAATCTTGAGTCTACATATGGCATGACTTGATTGGAGTATTTATGACGTACTTTCCTTTTTATAGGCGACTTTCGTCTTCCTTTTTCTCCTATAGCCAGATTTTGCTATAAGGTGATGGTAGAGTGGGCGATCCCTTAGGGACAGATGGAATTATGCTCTTTTATTGGGGCCACTATTATCCGCTTGAAGAAGCAGAAAGGTCTCAGTGGGCTTCGATTGGTTCAGAGATGTTTGTGATAGACATTTTGATTATGGAATGTTTACACTCTCGATCTTGAGATATTTATCATTTTCATCCTATATTAGAGGAGAGCGTACCCTCAATCCTGAGAGATTTGTCACAATTCTCTTGCTTTGGAAAGGCATGTATTCAATAACTATCTCTATGATGCTTCTGTGGTGTGCCACCTCCAAAAGGGAGGAGGATAGGATTGTGCCGCTGCTCGTGATGAAGGTCTTGATCGCTTTCTCTGCGGGCAAGCTCTCCATGCTGTGGTTTCTTTAAAGACTACAGTCTTGAGGCACCAAGGTCATAAAGGAAAAGCTTTAGATTAGACCACGACCCAGGGCTTCAGAGAGATAAGCATCCAGTGAATTTGGCCTTGAATTGGTCCCGGTTCACTTATGGTCAAGCTACTTTCATTTCAGAATGCAATACCAAAGCAAAGAAGGCAGTGGTGTACTTGCATCTTTTTTTTCATAGAATTCATAGTAATCTTCATTGTAAAACTTTTCTTTTTCATTTTTCTTTATTTTTATCACTTTTGTAAAAGCAACGCTTGCACTATTGCTTTTGTAAGAGTTTTCTTCCATGATGAATATGCGATTCTTTATATTCTTTTCATTCGTTGTGGTCAATATGAACTTTAGGGAGTTGATCCTAATCAGAGAAGTCTTTTCGAGAGGTGTTCTAACTAAAGGAATCTTGTTAGAATTTTGTTTTGATTAAAGAAACTTCATTAGAGTTATTTTCGATCTAAGAAACTTTGTAAGTACCTAGTTCCAACCTCAGGAACTTTGTTAAAAATGTGGCTCCGATCGAAGAAATCTATTGAATCAATGTTTCGACCTGAGAAACTTCGTGAATGTTTAGTTTTGATCTCAGAAACTTAGATTAGTTTTGATCTAAGGAACTTTATTGAGATGGAGTTCTGATCTGAGAATTTTTTTTTTTGAGATGGAGTTCCAATCTAAGAAACTTTATTTTGAGATGGAGCTCTAATCTAGAAAACTTTTTTAAGATGGAGTTTCGATTTAAAAAACTTTTTTGAGATGAAGTTCCGATCTGAGAAACTTAGTTGAGATGGAGTTCCAATTTAAGAAACTTTATTGAGGTGGGGTTCCGATCTAAGAAACTTAGTTTCGATCTAACTTTGTTGTAATGGAGTTTCGATTTAAGAAACTTTGTGGAGATGAAGTTCCAATCTGAGAAACTTTTTTTTGGATTGGTTCCGATCAAAAGAACCTTGTAAAGACTTCTTTTGATTCCTTCTATTGCTTACGCGTAAGCGCGAGATGATAAACTTGAAGATTTATTTATACATCATTACATGATTCACTGATAGTACATGCGTAGGTTGGTCAAATTCCAAGGCCTAAGAAGGAAAATCCTGTTTAGTTGCTTGAGGCAGTAGGTTTCTGAGTGCATTACTTTATCGATTTGATAGGATCCCTCCCAATTGGATGAAAGCTTTTCTTGCTTTGTGGGCTGTGGGACTCCAATTCATCGAAAGATAAGATTGCCAGCTCGGAACTCTTTGGCTTTGACCCAAGCATTGTAGTATCTGGCTATCCTCTGATGATAAACAACCATTCTCATTTCGGCACGCTCCCTACTTTCTTCAATTAAATCAATGTTAGCTCCAAGCTACATCGGGTTGGTATCTTCTTTATATTCTTCGATTCTAAGGGAAGAAAAACCGAATTTTATGGATATAAACACTTCCGCTCCGAATGCTAAATTGAAGGGTATTTTGCTAGTGGGGACTCTTTGGGTGGTCCAGTAGGCTTAGAGCACTTGGTAAAGTTCATTTGCTCATGACCCCCCTATCCGATCTAGCCTGGCCTTTAAGCCTTGTAGGAGAGTGATGTTGGTGACTTCTACCTCTCCATCCATTTGTGGATGACCCACTGAGGTGAAGCGTTGTTTTATTTCGTGGTCTTCACAAAACTCACGAAGTCCAATATCGCTGAATTATTTGCATTGTTAGAGATCAACACTTTGGAAAGACCATATCGATAAATAATTGATTTTCAAATGAAGTCTCTAACTTCTGCTTCGATTATGTGGGCTAAAGGCTCAATCTCGATCCATTTTGTGAGGTAGTTGATGGCTACCAAAAGAAATTTACACTGGCCTAAGGCTTAAGAAAAAAAACCTAAGATGTCCATCCTCTACTAGGCAAATAGCCACGGAGCTTCTATAGGAGTCAGAAGTATTGTTGGTTGACGCTGGACTCTGGCATTCCATTGGCATTGTTTGTATCTTCTGATAAAATTTTGCGCATCTTATTGCATTGTGAGCCAATAGTAGCCTTATCAAAGAATCTTATAAGATAGGGATCTACCTCTCACATGATTTCTACAGATCCCTTCATGGACTTCTTGCAGGGCGTAGTTAGCTTCGAATTGGTGTAGGCATTTCAAGAGAGGCAAAAAGAAGGACCACTTGTATAACTCATTATTGTACAGCACATATCGAGCGGTCTTGTTCCTTATTTTTTGAGCTTCTTTTTAATTGGGTGGTAGCTCGCTTGATCTCAGAAACTTTAGAAGAGAATCTATCCAGCTAGGCTCTTTATTGATTTGCAGAATGATGGCAAGTTCCTCTAAGCTTGAGATTTTTAGGATCTCGAAATAGATTTCTTTCCTCAGGTCACCAAGCAATGATGATGCCAACTTGGATAAAGCATCGGCTCTGGCATTCTATGCCCTAGAAACTCGTTGAATATCAAAATTTTGAAAATATGAAGTTAAATCTTTTATCTTTTGAAGGTATTTCTTCATGTTTTTCTCTCGAGTTTCATATTCACCTTTGATATATTTGACCATCAGCTGAGAATCGCTAAAGACCTTCAGATACTATGCCTCGACTTCTCTTGTAATTTTAAGGCCAACGATCAAAGCTTCATACTCTGCTTCATTATTCATGGCCGAAAAATTAAAGCGTAAGATCCTGATAAATTTGATGAGCCATCGATGTGTAGGGTCCATAGCTCTTCAAGATTCGATCCCATGTTTTCATCATCTTTTGAACTTTTGGGATCTTCTGAACCTTCTTTGACTCCTCCCTCCTTTGGGTTTTCTCTATCTTGGATGGTGCATTTAAGAATAAAATTGGCCAAAACTTGGACTTTGAGGAAAGATCTCGATCGGTATTGTATGTCCAACTCTGAGAGCTCTAGATTCCATTTTGTTATTCATCTTGAAGTATCTGGGCAATATAGTACCACTTTGATCGGTTGGTCTATGAGTAGTACCATAGTATGAGCTTGAAAATGGGATCAAAGTTTTCTTGCTAAAATAACCAGTACGTAAACTAGCTTCTTTAGCTTGGAGTATTTGGTCTCTACATCGTGAAGGACTTTGCTGGTATAATAGACAGACATCTGAATTTGTCCTTCTTCTCGAACAAGGACTGCACTGATTAATACTAGAGAAATAACGAGGAATAATAAAAGTTCTTCACCAGGCTAAGGTTTAGTAAGCAATGGCGCAGAGCTGAGATATTGTTTTAGTTCTTCAAAGGCATTTTGGCATTCTAGGATCCACTAGAAGTCCTTTGGCTGCTTAAGAGTCTGAAAAAAAGAAGATACCTCTCGGCCAATCTAGAGACAAAATGGTTAAGAGAGGCCACCTTGCTGGTGAGGTGTTGTACTTTTTTTAACTATTTTTGATGGTGTCATTTCTAGGATCATTTTGATCTTCTCCAGATTTGCCTCGATGCCTTTACGTGAGACCATAAAATCAAGAAATTTATCAGCCATAACTCCAAAAGCATACTTCATAGGATTCAACCTCATCTTGAATCGACGAAGAGTGTTGAAGTCTCCTGAAGGTCAATGACATGGTCTGGTATTGTATGGCTCTTCACTAGTATGTCATCAATATATATATTTTCATGTTCCAGCCAATTTGATTGTTAAAGATTTTATTCACCAGCCGTTGGTATGTGGTCCCCATATTTTTCAGACCAAAGGGCATCATCCTGTAATAAAGAAGCCCATGGTCAGTAATAAAAGCTATTTTCTTCTCATCTTTGGATGTCATCTGGATTTAATTATAGCCGAAGAAAGGATTCATGAAGCTAAGAAGCTCATGCCTTGAAGTTGCATTCACCAGTTGGTCGATTCGGGATAGTGGATAGCTATCTTCGGAAAAGATTTATTCAGATCGGTGAAATCGATGCATATGTGTTATTTTTCATTTGCTTCCTTCATCAATACGATGTTTGCTAGCCAGTCCAGATACATCGCTTCTCTGATAAAGCTAGCTTTGATTAGTTTATTCAGCTCTTCAGCTATAGCTTTTTGGTGCTCCAGGATGAAACTTTATTTTTTTTGTTTTATTGGGTAAGTTGGGTCCACCTTCAGGTAGTGGAATATTACTTCTGGGTTCATTTCGTGCATTTTTGTGGCTTACCAGGTGAAAAGATCTGCATTTTTCTGTAAAAGGATGGTTAGTCGATCTTTTGTTACCTGATTTAGGTATGAGCCGATCTTCATAGTTTGATGAGGATTCTTCTTCCTCAGTAGAACCTCCAAAATTTTCTCAGATGGTTGGGTATGCTCCTCGGCTAGGTCGTCCCAAGTGTCTAGCCCTATTGGGAGTTCAAGCAGGGTCTCTAGTTGGGCCTTTGCTCAAAGCTTGGCGACAAAGCACTATCGAGCCACAGTTTGATTGCCTTGGATACATCCTACTCCATTTATCGTGGGGAACTTTGCCATTAGGTGATACCTGGATATTACAGCTCTCAATGTCCATAGGCTGGGTCGCCCAAGAATCGCGTTGTAAGTTGAGGGGAGCTTAACAACTAGAAAGTCTACCTAGATCGTTACTTGCTGAGGTGGAGTGCCCACCATGACATGTAGTTTAATTATGCCTTCTAGTGTCACTGAGCTTCTAGAAAAATCTTGGATCAGTGTATCAAATCTACTTAACCAATTGAGAGTAAGTTCCATTCAAAAGTAAACAGAAAAATATAGAATATCGACCGAGCTTTCATTATCAATAAATACACGATATACATTATAATCATCGATATTTAAAGTGATGACTATGGCATCATTGTGTGGCTGCTGTACATCTTCTGCATCTTGCTCGGTGAAGATGATAGCATCTCCGAGCTTGTCCTCTAGCCTTGGCCTCTTTACCGCTGCCGATTTAGATGACCCTCTGGTTATCATGTGGATTTCACCTCTCAGGAGTTATTCTTTTGTTGCTGCCACTTTCTCTATCTATTGTTGCTCGAAATGGTTTACTTCGAAAGTGAAGCAGTCGGTCTCATGCAGGAATGCTGGAGTGACCTGCAAAATAAAGTTTGAACCAAAGGATTTGACTCTGGTGAGGATCCTTCGATGCTCAAGTCAGCAGAAAATAACAAAGCAACAATGAGTTCTTTGAGAGAATTTTTTGCTTACTTGGATCCTTGAAATTTATGATATTTATAGGAAAATATCTCACGGACGTTGCGCTACTCCACTAATCATGTCATTCCGATATTATGGTCTCTTTCCTAGAATGAGGAGGCCATTACTGGCATGATCTAGATGCCATATCTATTCTCATGAGATTAGATGGAGTGGATAATAGTTTGATTATGACTGTATTACAGTTGGATCGTCGCTTATCCTTAAAGGGAACTGCCAAGTGCGCTGAGAAGTTACTCATCCAAGTTGGTTTAGGAGGCTTAAGTGCTGGACGAGCTGTTGTTAAGAGAAACAACTCAGAAGTATGCCTTGGTTCGATCTTCAGATTGGAGGGCATGAGAATAATCTCTTTGCCTTGGTATATTGGTGCTCTATGTTGGTCCGAGGTATTTTGATCACTAGCTTGACTGATCTGAGGTATTTACATTACTACTGTAACACAACTCATATAGAATGAATAACAGATAGTTTACATGTTGTTTTCTTCCTCATAAAATATTTCAGACAATTTTACTAAAATAATGTTTATTTAAAAAAAATTATGAAAATAATGCTTCTTTCAAACTATTTACCAAAATATTATCTAACTTAAAGTCGTCCTTCCAAAGGATGACTTTATGTGCTGACTCAATCAAAAAAACATATTGTTCAAGTTTACCAGCTTGCCACGTAAATAATCACCCTATCATAGAGCGTCTCTGTGAGTTGCCCTATCATAAGGTGACTTAGGAGTTAAAATCATTTAAAAAAAAACCTCTCTCTCCTCTCCCGACTAAACCTCTCTCTCTCCATCACTTAAAAAAAAAAAAACCCACCCGCCTCCTCCTGCCCCTCTCCCTCTTGGCTCTCGGTCCCCGCCGTCGCTCCGTACGTCCCCCCCACCCTACCCCTCTCCTCTTTCCCCTCTCGACCTCTCTCGGTCCCTATCGCCGCTCCCTGCATCCCCCCACCCCACCCCTCTCCCCTCTCGACCTTTCTCGATCCCCGCTATTGCTTCCTGCATCCCCGCTGGCGTCGCTTCCCACCTTGCCCCTCCCAGCCACCACTCTCCACTTAGCCTCTCTCGGTCTCCGCCGTCGATGGGCAGGGACTGAGAGAGGCTGAGAGGGGATAGAGGTGGGGTGGGGGGGACGCAGGGAGCGACGGCAGGGATTGAGAGCTAAGAGGGAGAGGGGTGGGTGTGCAGCATGATGGATTTTTTTTAAGTGATGGAGAGAGAGAGGGGAGAGAGGGTTTAGTCGGGAGAGGAAAGAGATTTAGTTTTTTTTTACTTCTAAGTCACTTTACGATAGAATGACTTACAGAGGTATTCTATGATAGGATGATTATTTACATAGTAAGTTGGAAAACATGAACGATATATTTTTGGTTGACTTCGTACGTAAAATCATCATTTCAAAAGATAATTTTTAGTTAGATAATATTTTGATAATTAATTTAAAAATATATTATTTTTATAATTTTTTTTAAATAAATATTATTTAGGTAAAATTATTCATGTCTCATATATTAACTATTTGGATATATTTCGCATGATTCAAATCGGAGTGGTTGGTGAATTTTGATCAATCTTCTAATACAAATTTACCAGGAGGCTTGCCTCTCCATCAGTCATGGTGATCTCTATGCCGTACAAATAATGCACCCCTCCATGTACCGTGAGGTAAACTTACCAAAGGTTAGCCGAACTGAAGCTTGTCTCGCGGATTCGCCCCGTTATATATACGACTTCTCGTACCGCACAACCTTGCTCGCGGAGGGTTTTACAGTAACCCCCCAAAGACGTTTATGAGTCCGCGTTCGTCTCGAGTCTCGAATCCCTAACTCTGGCCCGATCGAGAGAGATGGCGCCGACGGTGCCTCGCTTCGTTCTCCTCCTCTTCTTGCTCCCGATTCTCTCCTCCACAGCACGCTCCGATCTTGTGATCTCGAGGGTCGATCGACGGGTGAGCCCATCTACTCATCTGCCCCGTCCGTCCATTCTCGATTTTTTTTCTGTTGTTTTGGGAGCAAATTATCGCTAATTTTAGTTATTTCTATCTGGAAAAGGTTTGATCCGTAGATGCCGATGAAAAAAAAAAATCGATTTTTGGGAAAAATCTCGAATGCGTTTTTGATGTAATAGCCGTGAACCGGATTCTAATTGGAGAAACGCTCGTAACAGTTTCTTATATGAATCCATAAACACCGGCATATTTTGATGCGTAGGGAGGAGGTGAGGAGATAGTGATACAAATAGATTTGAGGGCGGATGGTTTTTGAGGCCATGACTTCAACAGTGTTGTTCTGAGAACTGAATGGAAAAATCCTCTTAATAAAGGTTCCTTTAGAAAAATTTGGCCCTTGGGTGGGGGTTGGAGGTCTGAAGAAATGAAAGCAGAGAGAAATACAACTTGAATGCATAAAGTTTAGGAACATACGCCATTGGGATTTTGACTGATAATTGGATTTAGGGACTCATGCGGACATGCATGGATGTTTAGTAAATAAAGCAATCTGTGTATTTTCTTGACTGGAAGTCGGGTGTAAAAAAGCTGAGCTTGAGTGAACCAGGCCTAAAGCTCTAGGGAGACATGTTTTTGTAATCAAACCAAGCTTGAAAGAGCCCATTTACGTTCAAACAGAACAAGGATTGTTCATGAACAAGTCATTTAAGCAATCTGCTCGGATCATGATGCCTCTCATTGTTGGGGGGGTGGGGGAGAGAATCCTTGCTGTTACATCCTAATCTTGATGAAATTTGTTCTTTTTTATGTAACTTATATTAGTCTTTAATGAATAAATTTACACAAATTTGTTAATAGATGGTAGCTAAAATAATTATTTGAATCTTGTTATTAAGTTGAGGCTTATCTCTCATTGTTGTTGCTGTTGACCCCATGAGAGTTTTATTTTCTAACAGATCGATTTGACTTCACACATCGTACGAGTCATTTCCACATTAAAGGTAACCATGGTTACTTTATTTTATCTTCTTTATGATCTTCAGGGCACTTGTGGGAGCTAATGAGTCTTTAACAATTTATAATGCTTTTCATTGTGATGTCACTTCACTTTTGCATGATAACGTTAGTTGTATCTGCTAGCTGATTCTGATGTTATCTTTCTCTAGTTTTGGAAAAAATCATAAGAGAAATGACTTTTATAAATTTTTTAGTACCATGTTTATCTTTTACACAGCCTGTATGGGCAAGTTGTTCTAATGATTGTAGCAATTGCAGAAACTTGAAACTTTCGATTTCAAGATGTTGTCTGCGTGATCTAATTTAAGATTGGAGCAAAATTTGATTACAGTTAAAACTTAATGTGCCTATGCTTGATGCACATGCATGCATTAATACAAAGAGAATTTGGTGAAGTATTTAGCTTCAGTCCCATAACCTCAAAGCTGCAGATAATCTTGTCTTACATATATTAATAAAACTGTAGAAGCAATTGGCAATAATTATAACTTGCATGCCTCATCCTATTCAGATGTCAACTTTATGTGCCATCTCATTATTCAGCTTAGGATGTCAGTGGCAATATGGAAGGCCTTTCATATAATAGTGCACATGAGGAGAAAGACGGAAAACCATGATCTCATTGTTATTTTTTATATTTATTGTAGACGAAAAAAATAATTTTTCTGAATTAGAGGGAAGAGAAATATCTAAGCCAAAACCAGTTTTTTTGATGAAGACAATGTTTTAAATAAGACAGGGCTCTCCCACTTTTTCCACGAATTGGAAAAGCTTGCATCTTGACACTTTGGATGGTGTCTGTCTTGTACCATCTCAGTCCATTACCGGTCTTGTCACGATACTTGGGATGGTGGTCCACCTTTTCGGCCCATTGATACATAAAACCATGGATAAAGCTATATAAATACTATTCTAAAGGTTGGAGGTAGTAGAATATGTAGTTGATCTTATCAAGCTTTGATTTGGAATCGGACCTTCGACCCTTCGGCCTCCTTCAATAGCCTCCGATGGCCTCCTGGCCTTTCCCTTTCTTTCCTCCCCCCCTCTCTCTCTTTCTCTCTTTCCTTCAGTGTTCTGGATTCCATGCCGGAACCATATACTGATAGGTTGCTGGTACGGTTCAGCATGCATTGAACCACCTGAGTTGGACTGGTTCGGCAAACCTTGGATTGGACATCTAGTGGGAGTTTGCTTTATACATTAGTAGAGACATGAAGGCAAACAAACCTAAACTTTCAATAAAAAGCCAGTAAACTCTCACTTGCAACTATCTCACCTCAAACTGTTATGAAAGTTTGGTTGGAATATGGTTATGAATCAGCAAACTAATCTTCTTTTGCAGCAATTGAAGTGTTTTAGTGCATGGTAAATCTCTTTAGTTTTAGCATATTTCCTTATAAAACATAAATCATATGTGCCTATGCATGTAGAATTCCAAAATAGATGGCTAAATTTAGCATTTTGAGTAAAGTAACAAACAATTTTATATATCAAGCAAATCCTTCTACAATGTCTAACTCATAAAATTAGATAAATCAATTCATAATATAAAAAAATAATAGGGCATACTTGGCTATAGGGCCAATTTGATTTTGGGTATTTTTTTGATAATTTCATGCTCTTGTCTCTACCATATGGTATGTCATGTAATATAAGAGTTGCCGTAATCTTGGGAAGCAACCCAATAAATACACCGGAACCAAGTGGTTCCCTTGAGAGTTTTCCCTCTTTCCATTTCATCGTGTTCGGTGGTTTATACCAGAATGACAAACTCGATTGGCAGTTGGTCGGTCTTTTAGGAACTTAGGTGTATATTTTGGACATCTTAAAAGCCAAAAGAAGAAGAAAGTAAGTGTATTTCGGGAACAAAGTAAACTCTTTTGCAAGAAAAAAATATTGGGGGTATATTTTGAGCATGATAACCCATCTTGATGGTTGGTGATTAGGAACCTAGGACTATATTTTGGGCATAATGAACTGAAACCTTATAGCATATTTACCAAAAATATGTTTATTACACTAAAACCTCTAATACCTACTTAGAGGAGCCATGGTAGTCAATGTTACTCGGAACTTTTTTGATTTAGCCTAAAGTACTAGCACCTAACACTTTAGTGTGGACATTGGTATGACATTTGGTCATAGCTGTTTAAGAAGAAATTCTTAGATTTTAAAAGGATTTGATGCTTAGTCATGAACCTGCTACCTGACACACGAAGAACGTCAGAAGCAATAACATAGTGTTGGATACATTTTGTACATTTATATATTTACGAAAATATGGATGTTGGGAATAAGGTGAACAGGGAAGAAATATTGGGGGTATATTTTAGACATAGTAAATGAAATTTTATATGCATATTTTGGGAATCAGGATTTTTTTTTAAAATTAATTTTTTATATATAAATGTGTATTTTGGGAATAAGATGAAAGTTTTCAGCAGGAAATCTCAGCATATTTATATAATTGTAAGATTTTTTAAGATTTTATAAAAAAATGAAAAAAATAATATAATGATGAGCAGTATTTTCTTATAAATGTCTAATTGTTGTTATAATACTTCACATGATCTTGAAATAATAGTTAAGAATTGATGAGTTTTTATATGATTTTGATATTAATATAATATATTGATATATGTAACAACACATAATTTTTTAAAAAATTCTAAAGTCTTTCTTTATGTCTTTTCTCACCCTCTAGTTGTATTTGTGCTCTCCAAAGCTTACCTTTTAAAACTCCATGATTAACTTGAGGAAAAATGAAGTTTTAGAGATCTTTTGGAAACTTCCACTGCAGTGAGAATGAAAAATGGGATCTATTACCATGCTTTTGTGCAATACTAACCAAATTCCATTAACTAACAACACAGTAATGTATCTTCTGTACATATTTGTCAAATAATGAAATACAATTATTAATCAGCCTCTATCTGCTTTGCTATTTCTGTATTTCGAAACAATGAAGTAAAGAAAAGAAAATAGTGAAATATAATGGGGACAGAAACATATTTGCAAGTGAACTTGTTTCTCTATAAAGTGCTTAGGAGAGCTTAAGTTAGAAAGTAAAGTAAAAAGGAGGAACTATTGAAGAGGGAAAAAAAAGAAAAAGGCAACACTATATGCTCTCCTGTACTTTCTTGCAGCCATTTATTTATTGATACTTTCACCTGCCTGTGAAGTTACTTAAGTATGAAATGGAGCAAAGAATTCTTATAGTATGCTAACAAATAATAATTAAACTATCTATATGCTGTTTTGGTTAAAGCTATTTCTCTTTCTTATGTGGCAGTGCTTTTTGAACATATTTAAGCTAGCAGCTCCCCTACTTTATCTCAACATTTGAAACTACTCCATCCAATAGAAATGTACCGTGGTGTTCTCCATTCGCTTATGCATGATGGATAAAATGCATATTTGAACCACAGTCTATTTATCACTTTCTGCACCAACTTGCCATCCGACAAGGGAAAAATAGCAAGGGGTGTAGCTTCGACAAAATAAGTGATGTGATCAAGTTTTTTTTTTTTTTTATAATAATTTTATTTTAATGCTTCAAAAGAATCAAGGAATAAATTAGTTTGACTTTCAAATACATTATGTTCTGTGGCAAGCAATCCTTTAATGCCAATAGAGTAGTCCATTTATTATTAGTTAGATCATGCTGTACTACTTTTAGACTCCCACTTGGCTTGAGGTTTTGTGGTTTCTTGTTTTGTCCCATATTCAAAGATTAGTTTGAGTTCAAAATACATGTGGGTTCTTGGGCAAGCAATGCTTCAATACCAATAGAGTAGTCTGTTTGTTATGAGTTAGATCATGCTGTACTTGTTTTAGAGTCCAACTTGGCTTGAGTTTTTATGGTTGCTTGTTATGTGTTATGTTCTTTCCAGTTACATGTTGACTAGCAATGCTTAAACATGTAAACAGGCAAAAGTTTTTCCAGAGTATGACATGAATTATCTTGATCAGTGACCTGCAGTTCTAGATGGGCTAATTCATTAGTTGCACATTCGTTCTTTTTTCTTTAATTCTGAGAATTGCTTATTATATTAGAATTTTGTTTTGCATTTTTGACCTTCTCATTTTATAGGTAGAGAATGTTGGTGTTGGTGCTGTCTCCGAGGTATTGCTGGCCTTTCCCAATAGCCAGGCAGAAAACCTGGCAGCTATAAAGACAATATATATTGAAGGAAAAGGAAAAGGGTCTAGTAGTAGTCTGCCTACTGCACGTGTTGAGCCTGAAGGAGTGCCCCCAGAATTGACTTTTTATTCAATATCATTACCAAAAGGATTGGAGAAGGGGGAGACTGTGACTTTGGATATCTTGACTGTATTTACACATTCTCTAAAACCATTCCCCGAGGAAATTACTCAAGCTGATGTACAACTTGTTCTATATCAGGATAGTGCCCACTACTTGTCACCTTATGCTGTTAAGGTTCAGACACTTGGTATCAGATTGCCTAGTCGAAGGGTTGAATCATATACAAAATATCCTAATACAAAACTTGTGGAATCAGAAATTAGATATGGGCCATATGAAAATGTCCCTGCCTTCTCTTACTCTCCTATAGTTGTTCATTTTGAAAACAACAATCCTTTTGTAGTTGCTCGAGAACTAGTACGAGAGATAGAGATTTCGCATTGGGGTAATGTACGGGTTACTGAACACTACAGCCTTGTTCATGGAGGTGCCGGGACAAAAGGAGGATTTTCTAGGTTCATGTTTATTTTCTCTTTCTAATTAGTGGTTTAACTGCAGCGTTATCAAATGTATATGCTCCTTATTTGCCCCCTTTCTTGCAGGATTGATTATCAATATAGACACTCAATAAGTGGAATGTCATCATTCAGGCATCTTATTGCACGTTTGCCACCAAGGGCTCATTCAATTTATTATAGAGATGAAATTGGCAATATATCAACATCACATGTGTGGGGTGATTCTAGAAGGGTAATATGTTAATATTTTGGTAAATCTTTGTCACATATCTGGTGATTAGAAAGGGCTCAGATATTTTGCATTGAAATATCTGATATTAACAATACAAATATCTCCATTGCAGACACAACTTGAAATTGAACCCAGATTTCCAATATTTGGTGGGTGGAGAACATCCTTTACCATTGGCTATGGTTTGCCATTGCAAGACTTTCTATTTGAGTCAGAGGGAAAACGAGTCCTTAACATCACATTTGGCTGTCCCATGGCTGAGGTTGTCATTGACAATCTAATTGTCAAGGCAAGTTTACTTATTCCTATAAATTGGAACTTGCTATATTGCTTCATATCTCAAAGATCTCTCTGTTTTGTGGTTAATCTTATTCTTTTAGCCAGTCAACATATGCAGCATCAATTGTTAAATTTATGCAAAAAGCAATTTTCTGAGTGAGGGTCATGTACTATTTACTAGTATTTTTACCTGCATGGTTACTTGTATTATGTGAGTGCTTTATATTACGCATTTGCCAGTATCTCTTGGGGTCATAACAACATGCCCTTTGCATTTACACAACCTTTTTCTTTTTCTTAAGCATGAGGTCTCTGATGCAAGGTCCACAATCTCAGTATAGGTGCCATACCAATACATGACCGATTCAGCATGGCTGGTAGGCACCCATACTGAGACACTTCCTGACCCCTTTTTCTTACTTTTTATCATGGTAATGTCTGAAGCCAGATGATAGGTGTTGGTATGGTTTGCATCCTAGTATACGGCAGTACAGCTCGTGCATTGTGCAGTTATATGCATGATGTCATATCTAATTGTGCAATTATATGCGTGCTTTCCTGTTTAAAACGAGATATTTTTTCTAGGATTTCCTTCTTATTGTTGACTTCTTTCATGTGGCTCTTGAAATAACCATGATATACGATTTTGTCTTACATATTATTTTTGTGTAAAATTTAAATGCGATATGCTTGCTTGTTGTTTATGGAAAACATTCTCTTAGGCAGTCATCCAAGCACGGCATTGCTACCATCTTGTAGGATCCATACATAAGGTTTCTTGGTGTTTGAAGTTTGAAAATGCCTTAAAACTCTGAGCATAGTCAATACTCATGCCATCTGGTCTTCACACTATAGTAATAGGTTCTCTTTGGCTGAAAGTTGCCTTGTATAAGAAATAAGACACCAAGTTGCAAAGGGTTGATGTCCGGTTCTGAGCTAGTCACTAGAATGGCAGAATCACAATGTATCTTGAGTGTTCATGGATCATAATCTTGTGCACAGATGGATGGTATAAGGTCCATGAGTTGTAATTCAGGTTAGCATGCATAGGGCATTCACTTTGCATTCAATTTTATATCCATCTATTAGGTGGATGTGGAATCTTGTGAGATGTTTGCGTCCTGTTTAATTTATGCAGTGCGATCCTGTCATTATTTTCAATTATTTTAATTTTAGTTTTTTATTTTTGGTAATTATTTATAATTTTCAAAAAGAAAATATAGTAGGTTGGATTGACACTTTGAGCTTGCAAGGGGTTCTAGTGGCTCCTTTTTACTGTTTTTCATGAGTATATTACTTTGTGATTGTTTTCACCTCCTTATACCTTTGGTTTTGTGAGATCATAGAATGGAATAGTATCTTAAGGGACAAGTTAAGGCTTTTTTTTTTTTTTTTTTTTTTTTTGTCTATTAGATTGGGGAGGCCAGAGCTAACCAACCCCATCTCAAGCCTTAACCTTGGTTCCCGTGCTTACAGAGCTTATGCTAGAACCAGACCTCTTTTATTGGGTGCCGAAAATGGAGGGACAATTCCTCTTAGAAGCGAAACCCTAACTCGCCTAGGAGGTGTGAGGGTATATGATTGAGGTACACTTAGGTACAATTCACAAGTAGGTTTAATTATCCACATTTCTGTTCTTAGTTATCAGTTGTCTCTCCTCACAAGTAACAACCATAACTCACACCTCCATAATCTGATGGGACATGCTTGCTAGAATGTTGCAGGGATCTTAAAACATGCCATCTTGCCAATATGGAAGGCGAGAAATTTTCCAGGCTCCTACCATGTCACAAGTTCTTCATTTCCACCTATTAAAATGCAGTAGACCCTTCTTTTCATTTCTATGGTGTTGTTGAAGACCGGAAATTGGGTGTATAATTTAGTGTTTTGGTGGTTGTTTTTGGATGCTGTTTGCCAAAAATTCTAAATTTC
The DNA here is from genome assembly GCA_006176705.1 of Cocos nucifera. Taxonomy (NCBI): domain Eukaryota; kingdom Viridiplantae; phylum Streptophyta; class Magnoliopsida; order Arecales; family Arecaceae; genus Cocos; species Cocos nucifera. The sequence continues at coordinate 806,140 of QRFJ01000623.1, forward strand.
TTTTTGCTTACAGTGGTGTTTGATGTGTTCAATTTGTCAGATGATGAACTAGATATTATTTTTTGAGTTATTTTTGTCCCCAGATTAGTTAAGGACTTTTTGGTGGAATAACTTTAATATGGAGATTAAATTCTAGCTTTGCTTTGTAAGATAATGGGGCACTCATCTAATTGACCACAATACATTGCCCTACCCCATTAAGCTATGATGATCTAGTAAGTTTAACAAATAAAACTATTTAACTTGTTAAAATTCTCACTCACTTTAGTGGTGATTTTCATGTCTGGACCAGTCATTTGGGAGCACTTGTTAAGATCTTTCTTACGTCCGATTACTAGCTGAAGTCTAGTATAAGTTGACGTTGAGCTTTTGGGTCACTCGAAGTCCTCTCTATGTAGTGCGATGAATGGAGTTGATTTTTCTTTTTCTAGAATTAGATGGATTGCCATAGTTTATGATCATACCAAAACTGGTTTCATGTCAACTCATCTTTCTTTTATGCATTTTGAATTTTCATTTCATTAGCTGATTGAATAGAATTAAGGCCTGAGAGCTTCCTTGAGGTTGTTGATGTGGCCATTTCTCTTCTCTAATCCTGCTATTAGGGCCGAGCATTAAACCCTAACCCTAATGCTAGCAGAGCTAGAGTGTGTGTATGTATGTGTGTGTGAGTTGAGAGTGTGTGTGTGTGTGTGTGAGAGAGAGAGAGAGAGAGTGGGGGGGATGCTTTATAAACAAATTGGGTTTCTCTTGAACAATTGCGAGCAGTGCGGTATTGGGCGCTATGGCCAACCATGCTATTACCCCTTTTGGAGATGCATTAAAGTAAGTTATCAAGACAAGCAGAGTTACTTGAGTGAGAAGAAGTTTTACATGCTTTCCTAATGGTCTAGGACTCTAGGTATGTATGAGTTTATGGGGCTCGATTAAATTTTTAACAAATATTTTTAGTTTATTAGATCTTATTCAATACTTTTAATGATTATAGGTGATAGCTGGGTAGCCAAGTGTCCACATGGTTCTTAAACGCTAAGTAGGTTTCTGGAGGTTAAGTTGGATCAAAAGTGGTAAATCCAAAAGCTAATAAATATAAGGTGTCTAAAAAGATAGCTAATCAAAAATAATGAAACTTAACAAATCGAATGAGCGGCGGTAAATCAGTGAGAATTACCAACCTGGCAGTATTTAGAAACAATTCACACCAAACTTGATTCAAAACATCAAGGAAGCTGCTTGCAAGATCTATGTTTAGATGAAAATGTTGGATCTATTCAAGTTTGTTGAAATTGGTTCCAATTTCTTAAGCTTTATACCCAACTTAAGTGGAGTTTGGGTCTTGGCGTGTGAAACTAAACCCATGGGTCTAAATTTGAGGTAAGAACTGAGCCAAGTTAGAACAAGTTAGAGGCACCATCTTAAGGAGATAATTTTGAAAGGCCAGTGTTTTTAAAAAATAGGTTCAGCGTCTGATTTGTGCAGGTTACATCCCCTAGCACCTTGCCCTGGTCGAATCAGCTTGCCATGGTGGGTTTAAGGTGCACCGTCCATGCTTAGTTCTGTGTTCCTGTGAGCATCTGGGTGCTAATAAGGTGTGGTTGTGGGTCTACAGCGGTTTGGGTACCCAACCACTAGGCCCAAACTGATCCAATAATCCACTCATCCTTTTCAACTTTACCAATTACCTCTCACTCTTCCAATGTCTTTTACAGTCCTCTCCTCCATAAACTCTAAGTAACCTTAGTGTTGGTTTGGTGGGTTGTGGGTGGTGGTTGCTGATTGAAGATTGGCCAGCCGTGGTTGGTTGTTGGCATCCTTTCACCAACTGGCATCCAATCGGGGGATGTGCCTCATTTTCCCCATTTTCTTCCTCATATTTTGTTTTGTCCCTCAATTTATTTTTTAGGTGGGGGAGGTGGAGACAAGGAGGGATCGCTGGGGTTGCTTTGAGCAACAATACCAGCTCTGAGTGGTGGTGCCTGCAGCAGTTGCTGCTATCAGTGGTGCCACCTCTATCTGCTACTACCACCAGTGGTGTATTCTTAACTTTGGGCACTTGCCTAAATACCCAGCTAGTGCCTATGAGCTGAGCAACCACTTGGCCACTTGCATCTCGCATTCCGTCTGTTAAAACCTTGTAAATCTGGCAGGCGTAGTGATCCAATTGACTCATACGACCTTTGTATATATTTGTCAAACATTCTACTTGCGTGTTTAACAAGTGAATAAGTTAAAATGGCATCACGTTAGGTTGCACATCCATGTCAAGCTTGTGCAGCCTATTGAGTGATTGAGGCATTTTTATGGATCACACTTATGGTTCACCAACATAACAAGAGATCATGACATTCCAATCAATAAAGATCCCTCCTTTCCGTATGTTCAAAGAGTTCCTCAGGAAAATCAACTTCCCTTTGCATATGATTGTAAACCGACATGATCCAAAACATCTTACTTCTCATTGGCATTTTGTTAAAAAACTACCTTGGCAGTTGCATATATCCTCAACTAGTCGAAGACCCGTGCGATGCACAGGACGGATAATTACGATCTATAATTATTTAATTATTTTAATAATAAATATTTTTTTAATTTTTTATATTTTATTTTATTTGTTTATTATATATTATATTTTTTATTATTTTATAAAATAATATTTATTATTATTATTATTATTTTTGTTCTCATATCTTTTTCGTGCTTGCCTGTGTCGTCCTATCATGGCTTTTCATCTCCCATCATCATATCATATCATCATCTATATATCATCATCTATATGACATATCATCACTTATATATCATAAACTATATTTTTAATCCTCTAACCTTCACTGATGTTTTTGCATAGTCTTTTATTGTTTTAAAAATCTCAAATTAGGTCCTTTGATTTTTTATGTGTAATTTAATTTAAACTAACATGATTTGGATATTTAAAACTAATATAAAGATGCATTATATATATTAAAAATAAGAAAAAATATATTAGTAATATATTATTATATTGCTCATTATAGTTCATCTTTGTTCATATCCTTAACCCCATCCTCTTTTTTCTTCTACTTTCTACCATAATGGATATAAATATATTCAAGAGAAAAAAATCTATATCATCATGACTCATATATAACACCCTATCACATGTTATTCATTTAATTTTCCTTCCATCGATCTTTTGATCTCATTTTTTTTAAAATACAAATATAGAGAGTTTGATCTAAACCCAAGAACAATGAAAAGCAACAGAGGATAAATAAAAGAAAGAAAATAATTTCTATTTTTAATTCATTTGCTTCCTTGGTTTGCCCATTTTACTTCAATCGGGACAAACATCTAGGTTTTACAATTGCCGACTCATTTTTTTTCAAGATATATGGATGATGACATGGCACTTAGCAACTAGATACTTTCGAGCAAAATATTCAATAACATATACCATATTATCATCTATATATCACATCATGATTGATATGCCATACCTATCATCACCTATATATATGATAATATAATGTATAGATGATGGCATAACATTTGGCGATTTGACATTTTTTGATAGAAAATTTAATTTCATAGCATATGCCATGTCATCATCTATACCATATTATGAAAAAATTTTCATTCACTATGCCACATTATCCATATTATTTCATCTTGATTAATATAACATCATCTATATTAGATAGTTTTTGTGATATAAGCATCGATTTTTACCATGTAAACATCTATTATCGTAAGTTATAATTTTAGAGAAAATAGTTTGAATCCGGAGGGACGATCATATTAAAACGGTTTAGAAATTAGAGATACTAATTTTTAAATTTTTGAACTTCAATGATTATTTAAAAGAATAAAAATATAATAATTTTTAAATTTTTTAATTATAGAACCAAAGATATTACTAAATAGATGATAAATTAAATTAATAATAATATAATAATTTTTTTAAAAAAATATAAATATAATATAAAATTAAATAAATTATAAATAAAATTATATATATTAATTATAAAATATGCATGTTAATTGAATGCTCAAAATTTTTATTAGAAAATTTTTTTGAACACTATAAATGGTACAACTCTGCAAGTACCATCCACGATGATGGTTTCATGCAGTGCGGCATTCTAAAATAAATTTTTTTTTGCATCATATGTGATCCAATCACTATGGATGGTGCATTGCCCGTGGTGTGCAAAACATTTTCCTTTGCAACGATGCTATCCTGTCCACTATCATCCGTATATTTAGAGGATACACTGATTTGATGGTCTGGATATGGCTTGTTTCATCGCCTAGTTGCCATCCTTTCATTTTTCCGGTCTTGTCTAACGTAAATTAATATTGGAGTAGGTATGTGCCCAAAGAATTAAAATAATCAAGGGCAGGGGGCCAATTGCAAACCTCGATATCCGATATTTTAATGGTAGCGGGCGAATACCATATCCCTTCGTACGTAACACAATACAAAGGAGGGACATGATTTAATTAGACTTGCTTAGATCTCTGCCACCTTTCCGTTGGAATGATGGAAGAGCCAAAGGGGAGAGGAGGAGATCATGTACATGGGCTCAAGCTTCTACTCTTCTTCTCTTTGCTCTTCCTTAACGTCTTCTTCTTCTCCTACCTCTTCCTCTCTTGCCACCCCCATGCACCTTGGCTGGTCTCGCACCGCCGCCACCAAGGCCGAGCTCGTTGCTGCCATCTCCTGCTTCGGCCACGACCACGCCTACCTCGATGGCATCCTCGTCGAGGGCCTTCCCACGTGCGAGTGCAACACATGCTTGTCGGTGCGAACTGCTCTCAACTTTTGTCGGATTGCCCCGCCGATGTCGATAGGTGAGTGAAGGTCGTTTGGTTCTTGTTTTGGCAATCTGGTTTTGTTCCCTACGTACGACGTCCTCCTTCGGCTCCACCTTGATGATTCCTCCCTTGCCTTCCTCCACCGCCTTCCTCGACCACAACCTCCACTCCTTCGCCCTCCACCGCTCTTGTTGCTTCGCCGCCCTTATCTCTGACTGGTGGCTCTTTGATGTTGCCGACTCTACCGACGTTGTCCCTTGCCTCAACCTCACGGTCCCCTCCGCCGCCGCCTGCTCTCGCGGCCCCTTCGACTCCCATGTTGCCGTCCTCCACCCCGCCCCCTCGTTGGACTGGTTCTGACCCCAGCAGCCGTAGAAGCCCGATAGGAGGGGGATTTTTTTTCGTTATTTTGATGGAAGGCTTAGGAGGTTCCACGTTGTTGGATCCTGGTACCTCTTTGATACCAATTGTTGGAGACAAGAAGAACAAAGTAGATGGCCGGCACCTAGGGCTTAAAGTTGGAACCAGAGAGAAGAGTAGAGAGTTTTATGGAGAAAAGATTTATTGTATTTCACTCTACTGTAAAGATACAATACCTGGGTTTATATATCATAGGATTTCTACCATATCATATGATCTTTAATAAACTCAAATTCCAGCTGAAAAACTCTCCTAGGCTAATCCAATACATGAAAGCACTCATCGAGCCTATGTACATGTCTCACATATTCTCATCCCCTGGATCTGAATTCGATCCATACATGAGTTAGCCCTCTTAAGATCTTATTGGTCCAGGTCTTAAGACCTCTTGGATTAATCCTAATCCAAGACCAAACAGAAAATCCGAACAGTTCTGTTCGCCTCCATTGAGTCGGCTCTCTCAGAAGCCGAGCTGGCTCGGCCTCATCCCGAGCTGGCTTGGCTGCGTATCCAAGTCAGTCCGCCTGCGTTTCAGCCTTTGTCTTGGTTGATTCTTTTTCTTGGCTTTGGTCCTTTGCTCTACCTTGTGTCCCAGGTCTTCGGAGCACCTATCAAGCCCCTCAAGATTCTCACACCTGAATTTCGAGTCCATGTAGGGCTACACGCCACTTTCACCTAGGACAACTTCTGTCTTAGCCTTAGGATTCACATCCGTTCTAGTCTCTCGGAGCCAACATCCTGGCTCCTCCTATGGCCTTTCAAGGCTTGGGAGCACCACATCAAATCCTATAATCTCCATTTTGGTATGTCCAAGCCTTGGCACACGTGACAATGTTCCCCTGCACGAATCCGTTGTTGATGCACGCCCTGACAGTTACTTGTGCATACCTTGCCACTGCCATTCTTCTTTAGCTGTCGAGCTTCCTTTGAGGTCTTTGGGATGACCGTCTCTACCGCTGAAGATCTTGGCTTGTTTCTATGCACCACCGTTGGAGTTGTAAGCATCCTTTTGCTTGGTAGCTGTATCAACTGTCCTGAACTTTTCTGAAGAATTTGTAGCAATTCTATGTTGGCACCTGCTGCATACCCTGACACGGTCTCCTCAGAACTTCGTTTGTCCCTCTGCACGTGCTACTTCACCTAGAACTGTGCATCTCCGGCATTGGTGCTAGGATATTGGTCCTCTTGCACTCGTCCGCTTTGAACTCGTGTCACATCTCTTTCCATCTGTTAAGCCACCTCTGTCCGGTGCTCCACCTGAAACCAAAGTCCTCCTGATGCCGTAGAAGCCGACTTTGTAACTGAGTCTCTCGAGGACAACTACTTAACGCTGCATTGCTGAGCCTGCCATTGCACCTTGGATACCATCACTACCCCTTCAGACCCTCCATACTCCGAAATTGTCTCAGATACACCGCACCCTGCGGGCTCCTCTGAGACCACCAAAAGCTCATCCGACTCTTCATCTGCAGCGACTGAACTGATGAAATCTAAGTTTTTTTCTTTTTTGCACTTCTTTTAAAGCAGACATTCTCGCTTAAAGTGCCCTTCTTCACTACACTTGAAGCATCTCTTGGATCGCTTATGGTCCCTTCGCTGACCCTTCTTCTTTTCTTGCCTAGGCCTCTCTGAAACCATGAGACCCTCCTGGAAGATCTCCCTCTTCATCATCTGTTTTTGCTGCTCATTGGACCTTAGCACTGATACGATTTTCTCGTACATCAGCTTCTCCTTACCATATAGCAACGTCGTCACCAACGGATCGAAGCTCCCGGATAGCGAACATAGTAGCAATAAACTTTTGTCCTCCTTTTCGAGATCCACTCAAATGTTGAGCAAATCCATGCTCATCTGGTCGAACCACTGAATATGTCTCACAACATTCTCGTTCTCTTGCATTCGAAGGCCGTACAGTTGCTTTTTCAGCATTAACTTGTTGCACATGTTCTTTCCCATGTACAACTGGCGTAACCTCGATCATAAACCCTTGGATGTCTTTTCCCCCAACATACCATACAGCATCTCATTTGCCAGACAAGCCTTAATCATGGCACATGTCCTTTTCTCCAAGGATACCCACTCTTTGTCTGTTATCTTCTTCGGCCTATCTTTCAAGGCCGAATCTAGTCTCATCTGAACCAGTAGATCTTCCATCCTAATCTTTCACATCGTAAAATTTTTCTTTCCATCAAACTTCTCAAATCCTACCTTCAATCCGCTATTCTCCATGATCGTACGAATCAAAAACAATAAACATGTGGATCTGAAAAAATACCTTGACTAGAGATGGTGGACAGCAGTCCTGTGATCTCTTTCTTCCTCACGAAGCCTAGAGAAAGCCTTTAGATCTGAACTTTGCTGCTGATCTCTACTGAATTTTGATCTTCTTCCTCCTCCATGCTCAACCAAGCTCTGATACCACTTGTTGGATCCTGGTACCTCTCTGATACTAATTGTTGGAGAGAAGAAGAACAAAGTAGATGGTCGGCACCTAGGGCTTAAAGTTGGAATCAGAGAGAGAAGAGCAGAAAGTTTTAGAGAGAAAAGTTCAATTGTATTCCACTCTATTGTAAAGATACAATACCCGGATTTATATACCTTATGATTTCTGCTATACCACATGAACCCTAAGAAACCCAAACTCCAGCTGAAAAACTCTCCTAGACTAACCCAATACATGAAAGCACTCACCGAGCCCATGTACATGTCTCACATGCTCTCATCCTCTGGATCTGAACCCGACCCATACATGAGTTAGCCTCCTTAAGATCTTATTGGTTCAGGCCTTAAGATCCCTTGGATTAATCCTAATCTAAGACCAAACAGAAAACTTGAACAATTCTGTTTGCCCCCGTCGAGCCGGCTCTCTCAAAAGCCGAGTTGGGTCGATTGCGTTTCGCCCGAACGCCGTCTTCTGTCTGCCTAAGATAGTCGGCTCGGCTGTGCCCCGAGCTGGCTCGGCTGCGTATTCGAACTAGCTCACCTATGTGTCAGCCTCTGTCTTGGTTGATTCTTTTTCTTGGCTTTGGTCTTTTACTCCATCTTGTGTTCTAGGTTTCCGGAGTACCTACCAAGCCCCTCAAGGTCCTCACACCTGAACCTTGAGTCCATGCAGGGCTACACGCCGCCTTCACCTAGGACAACTCCTGTCCTTGCTCTAGGACTCACACCTGTCCTAATCTCCTGGAGCCAACACCCTGACTCCTCTTGTGGCCTCTCAAGGCTTGGGAGCACCACATCAAATTCTACACACGTGGCATCACATGAGGAGCTGAGTTGGCAACACCAGGATACTCCTCCGTCGAGTATTACTTATATATACATATATATATATATATATATATATATATATATATATATATATATATATATATATATATATATATATAGATAGATAGATAGATAGATAGATAGATAGATAGATAGAGACACACACACACACACATATATAGTCCAGGATGCCATGTTGATCCCTAGAATCTTTGTTGAAGACCCTCTAGGTGGCTTCCAACTCTTCTGTTCTAAGTTGCTATTTCTACACTGTAGTAGGGTGGTCAATTAAATTATTTAATGTTAGATATGGCACTGGAGGCTGTGCTTGTGGAGCTGGGCTTGGATCACTCTAGTGAGGGTTTGGAGGGGGAGCCAAGTGCAAGTCTTGATGGTGGTAGAGATGGTGAAGGGGTCAATGTGATGACCAGACCTCTCCATATGAGCATGGTGGGAATGGGAGTGGTAAAAATGGCTTAGTTGGCAGGGGACCATGGGGCATGAGTTTATGAGGTGTCATTGAGTCTTATTTGGTATTTCTATGGTTGGTGTGGAGTGTGGAGAAGAAAATGCAATGGTTATGACCATTGAGGTTTATTCTCTTAGCTGCTGGGAGACGAGCATTTGGCTGCTGATAGGATGGAGTGGATTGTAAGTAAATTAATAAAAAAGATCCACGTCTCATGGGATATTTAGAGTCCATGTGGATTTATTCTGGGCATAATAAGAGAAACTTTATGTGTGAATTTGGATATAGAGTTTTTTTTTTTTTCCACATAAAAGAAATACTGATACTGAGTTTTGAATCCTGCTTTCCATTATCAAACAACTTGTTGGTCAAATAAAGATTTGGTCAATTGTGTGCAACTCAAACTTGTTAATTAATCTATCATTATGTCAATATTCAAGTTGGTGGACAACTTGACCTCAAGTTCCTCCAAGCCAGCAGCATATAGTTGATCTTTGCTGTTGCATTTCATCCATGATGTTGACAGTTATGTTAATTAAGGATTAAACTTAAGTAGGTGGGGTGAAGAGTCAGACTAGATCCAACCTGACTGACAAAATATCCAACCCTAGGCTATGCCAATCCAAAAATGAACCTGACCACCCAAATCTGGACTGGCCCTACTTTAAATTATTCAACTTGAAACACAATTAAGTTGGGTTGGGTTGAATTGGGTTCTAGGTAATCAGATTTCAGCATAACATTATTATATGTTTATGTTTGAGTTAGATTGAGTTTAACTTCAGGTTGTGCAGGGTTCTAGCCACTCTGTACAATTTGCATTGGGCTTAGCTTGAGTTGATCAAGCCTCCAGCTTAAACCCACCCAAAACTGCAATCGGATAACCGATATTTTTCTATCTGTGCCATTCCAAGTTTTTCTTGGTGTTGTTCCAACCCAACTAAACTGCAGGTTGGATCAGGTCAGTTTTGGGTTAACTAGCCCAGGTTGCATTCTTAATGTGAATAAATGGTTCCCAGTCTTCTTTCCTGTCTTTTAAATATCCTTTGTTTGTTGTTAAAATTTAACAATCACATAGTCAATTAGCTTTCAGAGCATTTATTTTTGCAAGACATTATGCATCTTCTGAATTCAGATACCTGAGCAGAATATTCTACACATTTTAATAGTTGCTTAATTAATATTACTATTTTCTTCCATAGCTTCACATAACATTTCCTACTTATGCATGTCTAATATTAGATTTACAGTAAATTTTTTAGCAAGCATTTGGGACTGGAATCTTGTTGTCTTCTGTGTGATAATTTAACTTGCTGGCTGCAGGTTGTTTTGCCTGAAGGTTCGAAGGCTATCTCTGTTTCTGCTCCATTTCCTACAAAGCAATGGCAAGAGGTAACAAAAGCAACCTGAATCCTTAATAACTTTGTAAAATGTTGGATTAATTGTTTTCTTTGTTTCTCATCCTAGTACATAAGGGCTTTATTTTAAACATTGTTTACTGAAACCACAGATAAAATATTCACACCTGGACATCATTGGAAGACCTGTGGTTATCCTGGAAAAGAATAATATTGTTCCTGAGCATAATTTGTATTTTCAGGTGGGTCTCCTTTTTTCTTATCATTATAACTCAATGAGGACCCATTTTACTTTATTGTTTACTTTAAGTATATATACATGCTATCTATTTAAGGTATTGATCTAGCATGATTATTGTTTGTCTGTGTTAATTAAAAGCTCCGCATTTGTTTGGTGAACTATGATGTATGGATGATTCCAAGCAATGCTTCGAGCTTTGTTTAATTTGATACTGAAATACATAATTATATATACAAGAAAGCAAGGAGCAAAGCATGGCTTTCCCACATACTCTTCCATGCCTCAAGAAATTTTAGAGGCTTGTTCCCCAAGAACTATTACTACTATATCCTTTAAAGTTTCTACCTTCCTTTCTTTCCTTTCCTTTTTCTTTCTTTTTTTGTCCTTTACGTTCTTTCTTTTTTTCCTTTTTCTTCTTCTTTCTTCTTTTCTTCCTTTCTTTTTCTCCCTCTTTCCTCTCTTTCATTTTTCTTTCTTTTTCTTGCCTTTCATTTTTTCCTTTTTTCTATCTTTCCTTCCTTACTTTCCTCTTCTCTCCCCCCTGGATGGGTTTTGGAGTTCTGACCCCGTCTTAGCCCCATTTTCTCATAGAAACGGGATGACCCCATCCTGCCAGGATGTAAAACCTTGCTTTTAACACTACTGAGCATCTCATCAAATTTTTTTTAGAAAAAAACACTTCGAGCTCTCTTTGCCACAATCTATGGTCCATCCAGCAAATCTAACTCTCTTTTTCCTTCTCTCAATCCAATCCTTTGCTCGAATCTCCTTCCAAGGGAAACACAACCGCTTCGGAAGCTTCCCAAGTTCTTCTTTATGCGATGTGTTTCTAAAATCTCAGCTTTGCACGCCAACACTTGCATTTGCCCTCGCTTTCAATCTTGGCAACTAGGAGCCAATCTACTTATCCAGAAAATCAAGCCCTCTTTCTCATTCATCCCTTAGCTCTTAACCCCATCTACCTCTTCACCAAACCCATCTCTCTACCTGCCTTTTGCCTTTGCCATGTCTTTTCCTTGATCACTTCCCTCTTTTATCCTTCCTCTATCTCTAATTTTTTCTTCCTCTTCTATGTGTTCTTGATACAAGTGTCGAAAGCACATCCAAACCCTACAATTACACAAGTTTTTCATCTCAAGAGTCTATATTTGCTTTGGCTCGATAATTAGGGCAAGGCTTTCAAATTCCTGGAGATTTGAGGTACAAGTTTTTCATCTCAAGAGTCTATATTTGCTTTGGCACGATAATTAGGACAAGGCTTTCAAATTCCTTGAGATTTGAGGCACAAGAGGGATTGGCCAGAAGCAATTGCAGGTTCAAGCTTTTATGATTTTTTTGATATATTTAAAATTTTCAAAATAGTTATTGATTATTATGTCATGCGAAATCGAATGTCTTGTGGAAATTTAAATAATCCAGCCTACTAATTGATCTAGATCAGATTGTCCCATGGAAGAATTTTTCTTCGTCTTTAGGATCAATGTTGATTATCTTCTTTTTTTGCAATTGTTGAGGAGTGCTAAGATGAAAGGAGAGTAGATTGGAGGTGGCTTGTGCTTGTAAAGGTGTGAAAAGGATCAAGGAGGTGGAAATGAGAAGATGAAGATAGAGCCTGGAAAGCAGAGTTTATGAGGGTACAATTGGAATGCTGTTTTTATTTACTTAGCCTTTTCTCAGAACCATAAAAGCCAATTTTCCCAGCAATTGTAGACACCTAGGTTGGCAAGAGCCAGTCCAGGTTTGTGGTAGATTTGTCTAGGGTAGAAGATGAGCTGCTTAGTGCTTATATATATATATATATATATATATATATATATATATATATATATCATAAAAACTATAATGGTATATGTTCTTGCTATATGCCATTGTACATGTGCAGATATAGATGCACAGAAAAACATTTATTTCTATTCCATCTGCTTGGAAGGTAAACATCCTACTTGAACCACGTGAAGATGCATGTTCATGTTTCATATTTGTTGTATCATCATTGAGATTACAAGGAATACGCTATTTGAACATGTAATAACATTGTTCTCATGTATGGCTAATTGTACATTTTCTTTTTAATCCTTTTTGAGAACTTAGGGATGAAAATTTTAACTAATGTCGGAGTTTCACTTGTTTAGTGTGACCAATTCTATACTTTTATGTTACCATAATCTAGGGTTGGAAGTGGGCTTGGGCTTGCCTAAGGTTTGTCAGGCTTGGTTGACTTTGGGTCGGGTATTGGGCCTAGGCGTGAGAAAGTTTAGGTTGAGTTTGGGTTTAGGTTATAGAGCCCAAGTATTGCAAAATTGATTCTTATTGCTTGGTTCAAGACATATTGTACTTAATAGCATGGAACCGAGTTGGTTTACCTGTTTGGTTTGGGAATCGATTTGAACTGAGCAAAATCACCTGGTTTTGCTCAGTACTGACATGTATGGCTTGGTTTGGGTGATACTGTGATAAAAAGTGAATAAAAGAATCTGAAAATAGTCATAGTGTGGGGTATGTATGGTATTGTATTGAAGCTATACCTGGTATCTAGATTGTGGACTCAAGCCTGACAAGGCTTGGCTTGTGATCCTAACCTTAACCCTTCTTCTACTCCCCCATGCCTCCCTCCCACTTGTGTCGCCTTCCAGTACTCTGCCTTGTCCTCTCTCTTCTCCTGCCTCTCCCCCCATTTCTCTTCCTTGATGGTTACCATCCCACTTCCTGTGCCCATCTATCTCTCCCTAGTTCTTCTTCCCTAGCACTAGGGGTGGAAATTTTGTCGAGTTAAGTTGGATACGGATCGGATAAAAAAATGTTCAACTTGAACTCGACCTATTTATTAAATAGGTCAAAAATTCAGATCTAAACCCAATTTGTTTATTAAATAGGTAACCCGATTTGACTTGCATAACCTGTTTATTAAACGTGTTAAGTTAGGTTAAACGGGTTAAACAGGTTAAACAGATTAAGCGGATTGGGTTAAACAGGACATGAACAGATTAAGCAAATTTTAAATAGGTTAAACATGTCTCAAATGGGTTAAACATGTTAAATGGGTTATTGGACTCTACTCGACATGAATATTAAATGGGTTAAATGGGTCAGATATCTGAAACACAAATTGGATCCAAATATTAAACAAGTTAAATGGGTTAACTTGTTTATCATTCGAACTCGTTTAGCCCAAAACCAAACCTACTTATGGTAGGTTGAATACGGGTCGGGTTATATTTTGCTAGCCTTACCTGGCAACCCCCCAACGCAACTAACCCTATGCATTTTGCTCTTCATCACTCTCCGTTTCCTCACTATACCCTCTTGCCGATCATGTGCCTCCTCTTTTTTCTTGCATTCCTCTTGCTTGCGCCGTAGTCTCCATTAAGAGCTTCCTTTCACTTTGCTTTCACCATACTGGGACTAGATTCAACTTTGGGCTGGGTCTCGAGCTTTGCAAAACGGTTTCAGGCCTTGGGCCTGGCTTGAAGCTTGAGATTTATCACTCTAGCTGGTCCCGAGTTGCATTGAAACCCAACCCACTCGGCCCAGTTCCAACCCCACCGTAATCTATCCTAACAAAAATTGTCTCATTTTTTTATGCTTGTGATTCTTATTAAAGACAAGTTTTTAAAAACCCTTAAGACGTTTATCCCAATCCTTTCTTGCAATTTCCTTTTTTATTCATATTCCACTTTTTATTTACTTATTAACACAATATAAAGTCCCTCATTACGGCTTTTACATCTCCACCCATTTATTATCAATGTTCATTTAATTTTACCTTCGATGCAAGCATGTATAAAAAGAGCTAGATATGCAGATTGGCATGGACTATCACTTAGCAAGCAAGTTTGGACCGACATATGGTCTAATTGATTACTAATGTTTGCACGCCTATTGCCTGGTACTAATCTGTGACATGATAGGTACATGGCACTTAAAATTTTGATAGGCCTAGCCTATCATAGGGTGTGGAAAAACTACTCCTTTCCTCCGGTGCGAAGCAACATCTTTAGTTTTGGTTTGGAGTTCATGTTGGCTAGGAATAAACAGTAGCAATTGGTTGGGACGAGTTAGTATTTGTTGCAAAACATGGTAACTAGAATGAGAGGCACAAATAATAGTAGGTGGTGGTAGCAATTGGTCGTAATGATTAACGAAAAAAATGGTAAATAGTAAATTTGGCATTGTTGTCATCTTTTTTTTTTTTTTTAAAATCTGAAAATAGGAATTCTATTTCCATTTTTTTTTAGATTTCTAACAACGCAAAATATGTTTGGGTTTGCTTTTTTTCTTTTTAAAATTTATGAGGATTGGTGATGTGGCCGGCAATGGGGGAGGAGAGAGTGGATGGGGCCAACAGTGTGGTTGAGGACAAGGGAGAGCTCGATGTTGGATGGGAGGTAGTTGAGGGATTGACTGAGGAAAAGTGGTGGTGGGGCCGGCAACACAGTCGGGGATGAGGGATAGATTGGCATCCGGCGGAAAGATGGCCGGCGAGGCCTAGGGAGCTCATGTGATTGGGCAGGGGCAACCAAGTTGAGGGCGAGATTGGGTGGAAGAACAGGGGTTGGGAGGAGGGGTGGAAACCCACTTTTTTAAAAAAAATGGAAGTGAGAGTTTTTCACTTTCACTTTTTCCAAAAATAATGGAAGTTGTTAAATAAAACAGAAACAGAACAAAGTAACCAAACATGTTTTCTGCATTGGATTTTGTGTTTCTGTTTTTAGAAAAAAAAAAGGGAAAGAAGTACCAAACATGCCTAAATTTGCATTCATGTGTTAAGAATGAGTGCAACTGAAGATCAAAAGGGATGAGAATGACTGTTATTTCTATTATCTATTGTCTGAATATTATTCACTCACAAATATGATACATTCATGCAATATCCACCTCCATTATCTCAACTGGTGTAATTTGATGCCTCCCAAGATAATTGTCAATAGTTCAAGATTTTTTTAAAAACTGTTATTATGCTGTATATTAAAAACTAATATTTTGGCCTAATATATTAGGAACTTCAATTTTAGAAACCTTTCATTTTGGTTGTGATAATCTTTGCAGTTCTGCCTCATGGTATTGGTTACCTATAGATTTGGCAGGCACACCAATCTTCTTAGACTTTTGTTTCCACTATAATAGAAATTATTGGTTTTGTGGAGGGTTTATATTATATTGGAATACCAACTTATCATGGAAAGCTTGAACCTTCTTCCCTATCTAACCTTCAAGCTTTTACATAGCCTGGCACCATCTCTTTCTCCCCGTCAAACTCATGCATAAGACCACCCTAGACCCAACGGTCCCAACCACATCCCAGAAGTATTGCTCTTAAGGTTTAGCAAGCGAAGCTAGAGTCGGCACGTGGTAGTTTGACGAATCAAAACTATATGATGTATTCATGAGCAGCGTTCTCAGAACCGTCCTGCACTGGGTGGCTCGGGACGTGCCAAACCGGACTGACAGGGAACCGGGACGGTTCTGGCAGAGAAAATGGCACACGCCGGTGTCGGAGAAGAAAGAGAGGGAAGAAGAGGTAGAGAGAGAGGAGATGAAGAGGCTACCGGAAGCCGGCGGTGGCCCTCTACGGCCATCGGGTGGCAAAGACCGCACTGGTGGTGCTGCGGCTGCTAAACAGGGGCAACCACCCCTATTCCTTCGTCAAATTTTTTTTAAAAAGCCTAATGAATAGTGAAGCCGGCAATCAGTTTGCCGGCTTCACTCAAGAGAGGCCGGCTTCACTCAAGAGAAGCCGACAAATCTGTTTGTCGGCTTCACTCAAGAGAGGCCGGCTTCACTCAAGAGAAGCCGACAAATCAATTGTCGGCTTCATTTTTATTCATTTTTTAAAAAAATCCATGAAACAGGGGTGATCGTTCCTGTTTTACACCGTGGATCGCCCTTGTTTTATGCCGCGGAGCCGTAGGTGGCATTTACGTTGTCCGATGGCCACGACAGCTAACCGAAGGCCCTTTGGTGGTCTCTCCGGAGGACCCCTCTCTTTCCTCTTTTTTCCTCTCTTTCTCTCTTTTTCTCCTCCCTTTGTCGGTTCACGCCGATTCGATTCGGTATGGAACCATACCAGATCGTGCCGTCGGCTGACCGAAATGGCCATCGGTATCGGAACTAAGAACCTTGTTCATGAGTTTATTTAATTTTATTATTTTTTGGTTGTTGTGGAGGATTAGTAGTTGGTGGAGGGTAAGTTATCTTTAACCTTAATATACAAAACTAAAGATGACATCTTTAGTTCTAGAACTTTCTTATGGACAACGAAAAAGAAAAATTACCATAAACACAAATCCCCTCACCCCCACCCAAAAAGCCTCTTGTTAGGATAGAGCGTACTATTCTCCTTCCTCGCCTCTAGACCAACTAAGACCACGACGGTTGGTCCTTTCCCGTCTACATGCTAAATAAGTCATTGAGATCCAGTCCGACTCGAGTTGATGAGTTCTAATCGATGCTCAACCGATTGAAATTGGGAAGACTCCACCGATTGGTACTAACGGATTTTTGCTGATTAAGTATTGTAAGTTTGACCAAGTTGGTGTTTAACCGACTTGGTTCGGCTCTCTAGAGATATTCAGCGTTTAGTAGATTGCTTCCCATGATATTGGGTGTTTGATCGACTACTTACTCGAAACCTTGCCAACTATCAAAATCGACGATAATTATTCAACAAGAGTATTAACTACCCATAAACGTGGTGCGTAATAGCCGCCCATGCATGGCCCATTATTCAGCCTTTAACGGCAGTCAATGAGGTAACCACCTACTAAATGCCATAACTTCCACATCTCGAACATTTAGGGACGAGAGTTAACACAGTTACGGCTTTCTCTATCCTATAAATACCGGTATAGTAAGAGGGATTTGGTAAGCTTTTTGTATCATAAGCTCTCGCTCTTGTCTTTGGATTTCTTGAGCTCTTCCCTTTCTTCGGCTGACTTAATCATCGGAGCGTCCCCCCGCCGGATAACTTCTGGCAAGAGGACTTTCTTTTTGCAGGTTCCTTACCGCTTGTCGCATAGGCGCAATACTCGGCTTCCGGCCGACAAATCCACCGGAGGAAGGCTGCAACACACCTCATATCTCCCTTCTTTCCGAGCGTCTGAAACACCTAATTGTTTCCCAAGAAATCATGCCACTAGGCTTATAAGATTAATTGGTTTAGGTGATTTAAATTTGGGCTTGTAAAGCGGGATTTGAAATTTTGAATGTTCAAGATCAGGTGCTAGTTTAATTAGAGGATGGAAGGAGGTTAGTGTTGGGTTGTGCCTCAGTCTAAAAGCATTTTTCAAGACTAAGCCTGAGCCTAAGTTTGAACGTGGCATGGGACCAAAATAAGCTTGGTTATCTCTAGACCTGATTGATCAGATGGGAAGGGGGAGGGCATGGAACAAGTAGGTTGATGGGTCATTGGGCTGATGATGAATTCATTAAATTAATGGTGTGCTGGAGGAGATGAAGCTGGTGAGATCTGTAAAGGGGATGACATTGAAACTTGTGATAATTGCTTGCATGGTCAGAATGACAATGTTGTCAAACGTTGGGACATGGGGGAAAGGAGGAAAGGATGTTGGAGATGGTGGAGGTAAGGACATGACTGGAGGAGAAGGGCATGATGTTGGGAAGAGGACACTGCTTGCGGATGCATTATTGGAGGTGGATTTTGAAGGGTGGTGGTGGAGTTGGATATCAGGTGATTTGCTAGTGGAAGGAAGGTCATCATGGTCGGAGGCGGTGTTGGATGTTGGTGGTATGAGATAGGTAGGGAAGGGAAACTTTCATTTAAGGTAAGAAAGATCCCAACCTTTCATCCAAAGGAAGGCTAGGTTTCAGTATATTAATAGTATGTGTAATACTATAATAAAAATGTATTTATATATAATTAAATGTTATAATTCAAGTTTCAAGCTGGGCTTGCGTTGGGCTAGCGCATAGTCGGACTTGCGGCCCCCCCCCGGCCCACCACCAAAAAAAAAAAAAAAGGGCCTTAACTTTTAGGCTTGGGCCTAACTTGAACCTCCAGAAAAAGGGCCTGAAATAGGTACTCAAAAGTTGGCACTGCCCAATGGGCTTTGGGATGAACGGGCCTGGGATGGGGATGATAATTGATTTATGGAGAAGTCTCCTGGTTTCTTGCATTAGAGCACAATTGCGGGAGGAAGGAGGAAAAATACCTTTTGTTTATTATTTCTGTTAGATAGATGTCCAGGGTAATATTGCAGTTAAATGGATTGTTTTTGCATTATTTAAGTGCTAGCTCAAGTTAGGACATAGGGGATATTCTATCAGTTTATAGCATTTTTTTTAGCCATGGAGGGATATGGGGCTTGAGTAAGACATTGTATAATGGTGAGAAAAATGGGGTGACACGAATTGCACATCCATATAGAATCCCTATGCGAGAGTCTCGAGTCTGAGTTTACATGTCCTGTCAGAGAAATCATAGCCATCTACATGTCTCACATGCATCGTATGCGCCAAAATACTTGTGCTATATAGCAGTAAAGTCTTGAACTTGGCTACTTTTGGTCTCCTTTGGTGTATCATTCCTTCAATAAAAATACAGGGACACTGAGTCACAACCCCATGGGCCTAACCACTCTCCATCCTCTATTTTTATTCCCATTTTTATTAAAATATGTCCATTTAATGGAGAGACAAGGGAAGCACAACTCCCAAAATTTGGAGTGCATTTATGAAGTTATTGAATTCCTGACATTTCTGCTACAATGCATCCAGCATATATTCTACATTTCTTCCAAAACCGATTCTGATGAATGTACTATATTTTTTGAAATTTGATAAGATAGGTTTCCCAATTATGTGTTCTTCTATGTAGGTATTGTGGTTTCCAGTATTTCTCACTGCAAGCAACTGCTTGCAAATAGATTTCCAAGACGATCAAACACTGTGCCTAAGGAAAAATAGATTCACTCATGGTACATTTTTTACATACTTAGGGTGTTGCTGTAATATTATTTTCTATTTAGTTCATGAGGCAAAAATCTTAGTTTTTTGGAATAAAAATTCTTTAAATTTATTTGTTGCTAGTTTGTATTTTTTAGTTATATACGTTTGGTATGGTAAACATAGTAAGATAGTTGAGCATCATGTATTTTCTCTTGGATTCTAATACAATTGTGATGCACTCAACTTTCAGTCTGGTGAATGACTACTTGTATTGCATTTATCTCACTTGCCCCAATATTAGGATTAGATTTCTTTTTTTTTTTTTCCAACAATTGTTGCATTGGTTATTTTGACATGGGAGCACCTATGAAGAACGGACATGGGATGGTAATAGATCGATACGAAAATCTTAAAAAGTAGGATACAATATTGGCCAACAGTCATGTATTTTAGAGATACATGCATGCATAACTACATGCGCGTATATGAGCACACTAACATGTGTGTAATGTAAAAAAGCATTCGTTAGGCATGGTAAGGCTATCAAAATAACAGTCCATACTTTATACCATGGTTTGCTATACCACTTTGTACTAGGTGGTGCAGGGCGTATGATACTGTATTGGTATATATGCAATACTGTCCCATACCGACACTACCATATCGTACTGAATCATGTACCGATACTATAATAGGATTTTACCAATATAGGATTCGGTATTGAGATGGTGAACTTTGCTTTATACAATAGCATCAAGTTTTACAAATTTATTATTTTGTCATCGATCCATGGATGCCAAATCATACTTTGTATTTTTAATCTTAACATCATGGACTCCAGAACTGACCATTCACCACTAAAAGGTTAAGTTAGAAAGAAGAAAGTACCTCCCTCTCTAATTTTTGGAGTTACTAAGAAAGTGTGAAAGTATCTCGACCAAGGTTCACCGTATTGGTACCGAACTGACTCAGTATGAGGGGCATAATAGTGCACAAAACTGATCCTGTAGTGGACATTACTGACACCATACCAGCATATTAGCGGTATGGTGTCCGGTATTGAGATGGCAAACTTTGATCTCAAATATGGTTGGGAAGTATTTCGAGTATTTTTCGAATTTGAAAATTGAATAAATGATGTAAGTTCATATAGGTATTCAACAAGTATCTAACATGTATTGGTTTCTGATGCCGGATACAACATGTGACTTGAAGTATCCGTGCTTCCTAAATGGCTGCCATTTATCTACCTATGAATTATCTCCAGATAGAAAGCCTAATGGTGATTTAAATTCCAATTTTACCTAAGTTCTTTTTATGCTGTTTGGATCTCAGCTAATAAACCTTGTGCAGTGACATATTACATATACGAAACAAATATCTCTCCGCCTCTTCTGTTTTTCTATTTCATAAACTCGCCAACTCATCATGATTTATAAATGACGGCTTTCAGTGCAAGTTAAACAGTGAAACACCAATTTTCAACCATATCAGTTTGAATGCTGTTACTTAGAAATGCATGTAGTTCTCAATGTCATAATTATTTTTTTAAGAATTTTGGAATATTTTTAATCAGTGAAATCTGGTAATAGACCTATATCATGAAATTGTCAGTTTACAGTCATTCTACTTCCATCTTTGCTTACATGTTACAGAAATCTTTTGTTAATTCTCTCTTAGTGACTTGTAGGTGTATTACAAGTTCAACAACCTGTCACTGCTTAGAGAACCAATGATGCTGATTTTTGGCTTCTTCTTCCTATTCATTGCTTGTATTGTGTACATGCATACTGATATATCAATTTCCAAATCTTCTGCTTCATATCTGGCAAAACTGCAATGGGATGAGGTAGGAAATTTTAACTTGATATCCTTGTCTGATTGATGCTTTTCTCTTCAGTATATTCTGAAATGTTTATGGAAATTGTTATGCATTTATAAATTGCCACAGTCTTGCTACTGCTCGCTATCTTTTGTTGCTAACATACGTTGTGTTCAAGTGCTTTATTTGTTGGGTGTGATTTGGTTGCAACTTATATGAACTCATCCTGATTTATACTAGGAAAGTCAATCAGGTGATTTACTGAGAAAAATTTTGCGAGAAGAGAACAAATACACAATCTTCATCACTTTGAAGGAATCTTGAAAGAGTAGCACAAGACATAATAGTTTGGCGGGCATTATAAAAGAGAGTTAGACTGAAAGGATTATATTTATATGTTTTTCAGGACATTCAACAAAGACAATTATCAAATGTAGTTGTAGTGAGATAAGTGAATTAGAAACCACAATGGGACCACTGTTCTCTCTTATTCTCTCTAACAATTGAATGATGATATAAACGAACAAGTGCTATGATATTTGTGGATGATGTGCTTTCTTATGGAATGATAGTTTTGATGCTAGACAGGGATTGAAGAAGGCTTTATATGGTAGAACTATAGTGCATATCTAGTATTTTAATGGGCCTAGAAATCAAATTGAGGCTTTGCTTAAAATTAGCGGCCATGAGATATGCCATGATAATCATGTTTGTTTGCTTGTATATTAAGGATGGTGGAAAAAAAAGTGATGAAGACATGCTATTGTATGTGGAGACAAATAGCTGAAGCTGAAGATGGTTTAAGAAGTGATATATTCCTTGCAGGAGAACAAGTTGTCCTACAATGTTGTATTGTTGGGTTTCTGGACAGGAAAGGGTGTCTACTGTCTAATGATGCAAGTCTAGTTGGTATAAATATGTTGCATGGATGTGTCGTGAGGGGAAAGGACAGATATATTGATTGATAAGATATGCACAAAATAAGGATAAAAACAACGAACACAGAGTTCCCCAAATTTAAGAAAAAAGCAGTCCTGGCCAACTTATGGCAGAGGCCACCATAAAATAAGGGAGCTCGAGTATTCAGTCAGGAATCAGGGAAATAGGGGAATACTTAGCTAACAGGCATTAAGATTTCTCAAATGATTTCTAGATGTAATTGGCGAAACTAAAATTGGTGACCGGACCATACCTGAGTTATCGTTCATGATATCATGATCTGGTGACATGAAAAATTTGGGGGCGTAGAGTCTGGTGAGAGTGGGTTTGAGTTCTTAATTGGCAGAGTGGACCTTTCAACATTATTTAGGCAGAGAGAAATCTTGTTATATATCCAATAATATACCTTTTTTTTTTTTTTTTGTCTTTTTCATTTGACTGGCTAATGATTTTTTTTTCTTGAATAACACATTATATTGGTTGTCTAAAATGGCAAAACAATGAATTCTATGACTTATGCAGAAGTGAGATTGAAAGAAATCTAACTTTGCACTGGTCAAAGATTATCAATTAAATTAATGTTTTAAGTATTAGCAATACAGGTACATTGTACCAGAATGCATCTGACACCTTGGGTAAATGTCTTTGGCAGCCAATTTATGAGCACACTTTTAAGTATAACAACTAGAACTTTGGGAAGTATGAATTTCACAGGCTCTTCTGCTGTTGTACATAGTCCATTTAGTTATCCTAATGCAATGTGTTACATGTTGTGATTATGGTATCACATGTTGTGCTGGTGCTTATCAGGAGCTTGCATTTTCCCTTGCTGACAATCCACGAGCAAAATGGAAACCTGTGCAAATTGACATTTCTAAACTATTTTGCGATAGAATGATATTCTGGGACTAGTCATATCTTAAATTATGGCACTATTTCATATAACGGCCATTGTAACAGTTTGAGAGATCCCCTTACATTGTCATCTAGCTGTTTTCTTGTCGTAACAACTTTTATATAGTGGGAAAAACTGCTGTTATTTGACACGTTTCATCTCCTTAGAATGATATTTGTTAAATGTACTTCGCCATATCAATTCAAGATGCAGCATCTTATTTGGTGAACAATGGCAATCGTTATCATGCTGTTGTTCTACCATTATTATTGTCTGTTATTTCCTACCATGATGACTAACAGCAGCCATTGACGGTCATTACTGTAGAACAAAAGATTCCAGTCAAAGGTTGGACTGGATAAATAATTGCCATAATTTTTGATATAATGGTCAATGGTATTCTTTGGAGCTGTTAGTGAAACCTTGAGTTCCATGCCACTTGTGATTGGTTTATGATGAGTAGGGATGTTCTGAACATGTAAAAAAGAAATGATTGTTAGGTACGATCTAAACATCTGAAGTCATCTTAAAGACAAAAAGTTGTTCCTAAGAAATAAGTTCGAAACATATGCATAAAATTGAGATCTAAGCCGTGAGATAACCCAGGTAGGTCTCATGTAGGATTAAACAGAAGACAACAGAGACAAGTAGCTCAAAAAAGATTAGAAAGTTTTTGGTGAGAAATTGTATTAATTGGACCTTCCTAAATTAAATACTTGGTCTTAAGTATGTTTTAATCCTATTTATTAGTGGTTCAATCGTGTACCAACCTGTATTTGCTTGTACTGTAGTTTGTCTATGTGATACACTAGTGTGAGCTGATAATTTCTGATGGCAGAGTATCTATAAATAAACACGAATTTGAGTTTTCCTATTATTTTTATCCATAAAACCATCATATTGCGTCTGTCTTCCTGGATCTCTTAAGTGCTGTGACAGTTTCCTTTTTCCTGTCATTATGCCTGAGCATTCTTTAAGAATGTTTTCCAATGTTTATCTGGGAAGATAGTTTTGCTTATGCTTTTGCCGTTGTTTCTAAAGTGTGGAAAAGTTCATTTTGACATTTTTTGATCTCAAAACAGGTGCAGGCAACAGTTCAGCAGGTCCAGAATATTATTAGCCACTCTTTGGCAGTCCATGAGAAGCTGGAGGCATCATTACGTGATCTCTCGAGGACAGGAGATGTTCAATCCTGTAAGGCAGCTCGTAAAGCAGCTGATGGGCAACTTAAAGAATTGGCCAAAGAATTAAAGCCCTTGTTGGGATTTTTGCAGTCATCTACGCAGGCTTCTCAGATATGGCCTAAGGTTTGATATGATTTTGCTTGCCCTCCTATTTATGATCTTTGACGAGTCTGTATAGGATTTGTGGCGATATACTGGAATGTTTCAGGCCTCTTGGTGCTGTTAAGACTGAATTAGTTCCCACCAAGAAATGTTCTTCCCTTGTGGTATGGCAATTTATGACCCAACCTTCCAGCCACATGCAAGTGGTGCAGGATATGCAGGTTTTGTTGGCAAAAAAGGGGGCAGGTCATAAAATTGCTTAACCAAACTTAAAAATGGACCCAGGTTCAGGTTTGGATTCCTGACTTGTCTTTTAGCTGTTTTGGCCTGTTAAATAATTAGGTCGGTCAACCTGACCTGATTAAGTTGTTTTTAGCTCGTTAAACCTGTTTGGAACCTGTTTGACCCAATCCAGTCTGTTCATTATTAAATGGATTGTGCAAGTTGGGTCAGGTTACATGTTTGATAAACAAGTTGGGTTTTATTTCTAACCTGCTTGGTAAAGGGGTTGCATTTGGATTAACAAGTTTCCCCTCATACCCAATCTCTCAACCTGACCTGAACCTGACATATTGTCACCCTATCCCTATTGCTTTGCATGAAAAGTATGATACGTGGGGGCATAATTTTACCAATGCAAATAAATCTTGCCAGGTCACTGCTCTGGCTACCTGATCAGCTAGCAGTTTTCACAGTATCAGCCTGGAACTACCCCACTCAGCTTTGGTTTGTCATATCCATTCCCTTTGTCATTTTAGCAAAAAAGAAAAAAAATCATGTCGAATCATTGCAAGGTCTCAGGAGTGGACAATTAAGCGGTACTATATTTTTTGGTTAGTAAATCGAAAGGGTACGGTTCATATTAATGATGAAATCAAAGTTCTAAATTGAAAGTGTACAATTCATATTACTGATGAAATCAAAGTTCTGAAGTTGTCTCTAGTAGGTGCTGTTTTCCCAATAGACTGATCCCTTTCACAATTTCTTTTTAATTTTTACGTGCATGTTGATATCTGATCTACATATTTCTGAAAAATTTCTGAGCACATAGGTGTGAGTGCATTGATTTTTATTGTAGGGCAATAGAACGTGCTTCAGCAAATGGTGCATAAGATGTCCCCCTTTTTTTTTTTGTTGTACTCAATTGTACCATGTCTTTCAACTTCCATAGATTACAAAAACGTGACATCAAATGCATATACTCTTTAGTCTTTATATGTAATAATATTCTTTGTTATCTTGTTCTTCTATTGCTACTAGTATTGAATTCAATAAATTTATTAAGCTGTGCTTTGGTTGTAATCCTGTAGGTAGAGGAGCTGGTAGTGAAGGAGAAAGAAATGCAAGAGAAACTGATGCTGAGACACGCTACCGTAGTTGACTGCTTTGAGAAGAAGCTCGGAGGGCGAGAAATTGAGAATCGGATTGCTTCCCAGCAGCAGAAAATTTCAGCATTGAGGCAAGAGGTTGATGATCTTCTCGAGGTCATTGATGAGATCTAGATGAAATATCCATTACATAATGAGTTTTAACCCCGTCATGAGATCCTGCTTGGGAATTTTGGCGTGCTTTATAGGGAATTCGAATGTTCTCTGAAAATGATCACCATATTTACCATCATGCTTTTCATTTGCATGCCTGCCGAAATATTTCCGCAGAAAACTTTTGCCTATTTAGTGTATTGAAAATGCCTCTTTAACGAACATGAACTTCCGATCGGTTACCGAGAATCACACTTTTCTCACCTCCTACGTGATCCTGTGTGGTCCCACTTCGTTCTCCTGAGAAATATAGGACGGGTGAAACAGAAGCGGGGTAGGCAAGATGCGCTAATTATGGTGCTTGGAGATGGTGATTTCTTCAAATTGCACTTATTACGGCAGAATCAGATGTATGGCAACAACAGTGATGGTTTGAGATGCCATGCGGTAGTCTTGAAAACAAATATGTTTGAAGGTAATGCTGGATCCTAGAGAGCAGGCTTCAATATTTTCAGTTGCCGGTGGTCTTATCTGTTGTCCATTTTCTATAAGCATTAGGTGCTTCTAAAATGAACATGAGTTTGCTTGAGGCATGCTTTTAGGTTTTTTTATGCTTCCTTACCTTATTTCTTTATACAATTGTTATCTGCATGCCTCCACATCCTTTTACATATTTATATTGTTTGTTCCATAGTTTTTATTCGTAAAAAAGAAAAAATAGAAAAATGCAACAGTGATGTCAAATCTAACAAATGACCTTTCGGAATCAGGCTAAGGATGAAGGGGCCTCAATGCCAGTGTGGCAGGTCCTCATAAGCATCAGCACCAGGTTAACCCTCAATTTCCAGGCTTGTTTCCAAGGGCAGGCTTTGGTTTGTCATCGACGATTAGATATTGTAAATGCTCCGCTTTCTGCCGTTGAGAGATTCCTCGTAGAAGCTTTTATGGATTTTTTTTTTTTTTTTTTTTTAAACAGCAGGTTAACCCTCAAGGTTTCGACATGGGTAATTTTCCATTATTTTCAGTCGAAAAAAATTATGGAATTCCAACCCTTATTCTTTGAAAAAAAAAAAAAAATCATTTTTTTTCTTTTTTGCCTAAAAAATTTTATCACTGCGAAGGTTACGAATTATTGGGGTGCATTCATTCTACTATCGAACGTGAAATATTTACTTACTAGGTTTTGAGTACGCTCCTTTTTGATCATCAAGCACTTGTATTTTAGATATACGGTTTGCTGCGAACCATAGAATATGATGCTGATGGATAAAATTCCAAAATACTTTTCATGGTTTTGAAGAAAGATTAGATTAATGTATTGTCCACGTTACTCATGGCTAGTTTGCTAATGAGCCTACGATTCATGGTTCAATTTTTTTACTAGCAATTATTATCATAGACATCGCTGAGCAAAATATTTTTTGATGGCCTCTTATAAAGATAAATGATCTCTCCAGCAAAATGTGCGCGGAAAGTCCGCAAAACCTTTTCAACAACTCCTCATCACAAATTACCCTAGCTTAAACCAAAATCCCCATGTAGGATGTGTAAAAGGTTACCCCTAGTCCAACCCTCGAGTCCACAAATCTACATTCTCAACCCTCCTTTTTTAGGTTTGCTGCTCAGAACCGGTACAACCCCTAAAATATTATAATGGTGGTTATGTTATGTATTCATAATTTATATTTTTTTATTATTTCCTTTTACTTCATATTTATATTTAACTAATACATTTTCCTGTATTTCTATTTTATTTTTTCGCCTTTTCATCGGCTATCATAATTCATGTTAATTTATATTTTATTATTTTTATAAACTAATATTTCAATTAAATATTACTCAGTTGCTTTGCTTTACTTCATTTTATATCATAATCATAAATAATTAAGTACCAAGCGCATTATTTATTTTTATTTTTTCATTAATTATAATAAAAACCATTTATTCCTACTATTAGAATGACCATTCTTCCATTTACGAGTATTGTCATACCAAATATCGGAACAGTATTGTGTATTATTTTCTTCTTTGCATTTTTTGCTTTTATCTGGATCCATATTGAGTGGATAGGCTTCAAGATTTTTGGCCAATCTTTGAAGGATCCAAGGCTGTGTTGGATGTAGCAGCGCTCTATATTCAAGTGCAGCAAGATCGAAGATCTAGAGGCTTAGATCCTAGATCTAGGGAAAGCTGCTTGTTCAAGTAATGCTCCCAATCTGCAAGCTTGATGTTGCATGCATATGGGCCTAGTTCACACCATATCTCTTCATTATCTTAATGAAGAGAGGGAGCTCGTCTCCTCTTCCTCAAAAAACCTAAACACGTCTTATGTAGAAATTGATTGGAAAACAAAGTGTTGGAGTATTCATGTTTTTTGTAGTCTTAGGAATGATCTTGTTAGATTTGCTCTTGTTCACACAAATATTAGAAATAGACATCAACAAATTTATCAATAATGACGCATCGTCCAAGATCCTTTGAATTATTTATTGATGGCATTTGGAGGGACCATTCTTGATTATTTATCACATATACAAGAGAGTCTGTAGATATAGTTTATTGATGAAATTGACTAGCTGAGGAAAATTATTCAGATAAGGAAAAGTAACTCATATAGGGAGCTGTTTGCTATGACCAAGGAATAGTTACTAATACAAGTGATTACCTAAGAGAATATGGTGATTAGTGAAAAAAATTCCTACCAAAAATATGAAAAAGATCACTTTTTTGCATAATAAGGAGGCAAGAAGACTTCATTTTAGACTCCATTACTTCTTACGAGACTTAAATGAAAGTACGCTGGTATCTACAATGACTATGCTCTTTTAGGGTGTTTATTTGTGTTAGTTTTGTCTAAAAATTCTTTCCAGACAAAAGAAGAAGCCAGTGGTTTGGTTTTTCTAGCTTCTTATAAAATCATACGTTTGGCTTTTTCTTTCTGTAGAAGCACTTCTGAGATACTACCAACAAAAACCTTTTTCAGGATGTTTTTTTTTTTTTTCCCCCGTTTTGAAAGTTATGAAAGGACTTTTCAGAGCAACACTAAACATGCCTTGAGCCTCTTAGTTCAGGATTACTTTCCTTCTTAGAGCAAATTTCTGACGTACTCAATAGTATATCTTGATTTTCTCAATTATTTTATTTATCAAGTGCATCGACAGTGTGCAAATTTAGATTACAATGGCAAATCATTACCCTTCCTTTGGTCTAAATCTTCCTTTTGTGTTGCTTCTTAATTATTTTAAGTTCTCCTCCAACAAGCACAACACATCTAGCTTGTCGGTCATGCTTAAGTGAATTTCATCATCTATTTTCTTTCCTTGGCTTAGTTTTATTTCCTTTTTTTCCAACCAAATCTTATAATTGTTGCATTTGCCATACTCTCTGGTGTATATAGTTGAAATTTGCAATGTTTGTACTTGCTGGTTTAGATAACCAAACACTTTTAGCATCAACCGTAAATGGAATGTAAAATATAATTATGATCTTTCTCATTTCTAATATTCGTGAAAGTGAATGGACCGTTTCTATCTTCAATATAAATAGCTTCACTGCAGTTCAATACATCCACGAGTGGCTCCGCGTACAAAATTATATTATTTATGCGGTTTTGCAACTAATCACCGGCATAATTTGTAAAAAAAAAAATGGGACAAGTTACAAACAGTTGGCTGGCTTAAACCAAAAAAATAGTAAAAGCATATGATCAATAAAATATATGATTGATATTTTGAAATATTAAGTAAGTAGCAGGCTGATGTTTCTTTCAAATCATTATCTTTCAAGAAAAAACACAATAGCCTGTGATTCTAGCACCTTTTCTTAGCCATATAAAGGATTACCATATTTTTTGTTCGCTAGAATTTTAGGACATTCAACGAAGCCTTACTTAGCTCGGCATGCTTCTTCACTTGTCTTAGATGGACGACATTATTGTCAAACTAAAGCAATCATTTGACGTAAGTATCGGCTATGTGCTGGTGCACACTCGGTAGGACTCAGAGAGAGGTTGCCAGCTGGAGGGTAGCTGATGACGTGCCAACATTCTTGGGGGTCTAGTGCCAACATTCTTGGGGGTCTACCCGGAGGGTTGACATGCCTTTAGTGGATAGGAATTAAATTAGACTAATTGCCTAGTCGCCGCTTGAGGTCGATCTAGCTAGATGCGGATCGTTTCAAATGCGAAGCCCCTCAGCTTTGCCCATAGCACGTATAGACGCGGAGTTCTGTTCGTGTAGATAAAAACTAATAAACCCTGCCTTCTATCAAATAATTACCTTTTAGAAGAGTGGTTGGAGTTATGGTCCTAACACATGATATCAGAGTGAGGTTGTAGGTTCAACCATATGCTAGCGCATATTCAATGGGACCTAAGGAGGGGTTGCGACTTAGAGGGTTGACTTATCCTTGGTGGTACACGTATAGACGTTGTTTCTGTAGACAAAGGTTAATAAACCTCATCTTCTATTGAACAATTATTTTTTAGAAGAGTGGTTGGGGCTACGGTCCTAATAGTAAGATTGATCTAATCTATTTAATTTAAAATAGTTAGTGTCATTGTGACTTTATTTAGTTAATAGATTATAGTTTTGCAATAATTTTATCAAAACAATACTTGATGCCCGATTTACATGCTAGTAAACAAATGAAGACCGGTTATAATTTTTGATAGAACAATTTTAAAATAAAAAATAGATCGACAAGCTTCTGTTTCACCAAATCAAAGTATGGAGATATTTCTCTAGATTAGGTGCGACACTGTTGCCACTTCCTTGAAATTACTGAGAAAAGATGAGCTTAGAAGGTATCTGCCTGCAAGAGACCATGTGCATGCTTGGATAAAGTGAAGTCTCCTACTTTTCTTCCACCAATTATGTCATAGCTACATGTATTTGTTAGGCGGTTGGATGCCACCACTTTTCAATTTGCAGAATGTGAAAGCTTGCATCCAACTCAAAAATTTGGATTTTTGTTTCAGACGTCACTTCTTTAAGTTCTCCTTTCAACATCAAGTGATGGTAGACTCCAATTGGTGCACCAATATGTTCCAACTTTGCTTAAAGAGTTTGGCTTATTTAATGGTAGACTCCAGTTGAACACAGTGCTGACCCAGCTGTCTCAATCTATGTCTTGTCGAACTTTTGTGCTACATTAATTCCCTAATTTCAACAAACATGTGTAGAACATAATCCAGTTGTAGAAGATTCCCAGATTGAACATATACCGAGGCAACATTAGACATTAATTTCAGGGGTTCTTTTACGTGTGGCTTCCAAAGGGATCGCATTCGATCTCATTTTGAAATGCCAATGGTTACCATCACTTGATCTCGTTGATCACTACCGTTGCATAACCTTTTCTTTTCTGGATGTTTTAGAAAGGAATCTGTTACATTGAACTGAAGTCAGCTATCATGACTCTTAGGCCCATTCGACAAGAGCAAGTCGAATTGGAAGGCTGAGATAAAATGTCCAGTTTATAAATCAATAGCATACGATGAGGCTTATGTAGACCATCTTCTTGTGTGAAGGCTGATGATTCTAGGCAAAAGCTCCAAATCGCAACTTGGTTCACATTTGAGATGAGCGTGCGTTGCGGCAAAGTTATGCGGCGGAAGCCAAAGAGATCCATTCTCTCTTTTTGTTTCCTTGCTGTTGAGATACTTTTATGAACATATCGGTCTCCTTCAATCGAGAATCCTTAAAATGAGTTCATCCTTTTCAATTATTTCCAGAAAAGAAAATATCATTCTTCTAACGATTCCATCTTCAGCTTTCAGGTTGAGATTTTTCCCCCTGTTTTGGGAGAAATCGCTTCATGTGATTTTGCATTCCATGCATGTGCATCATCAAATTCATAATTTTTGCTAATAAGCAAGAAAACCTTAGAAGTTACCAGAAACTACGACTTCTTAACTACCAATGAAGCATTATAATGTCATGTTTTTTTGAGACTAATCATAGTGGCTGGCATGCATGTTTGCTCTTTCTCATGGCCAAGAGTTTAGGTCCTCTTCTATTCATTATCTTTCCATATCATCTTGCCGAAATTATGGTCTGGACCCGGTCCACCAGCTTAAGCTATAGACCAAGCTGATGATTGACTGCCGCCTTAGCCATTTCTGCCACCTCAGATATCTTCCTGTTTTTCCACTCTCAATCATGCCTTATTAACCAGAATAAAATAATATTTCCATTCTAGTAAATAAAAGAAAAAATAAAAAAGGGCTTTAGTTGCTCCTCTCTCCTTCGTGCCTCCTTGGGCCCGCAGAGTTAAAGAACCTTGGTTAACTCTGCTGTTGTCGGGAATGAGACAGAATTTTTTTCCTCAAGTCTAATGTGACGAACAATGATTGGCTCGGTCCACAGCTGATGCCATCAGACCGGTTCTCGTCAATAATTTCTCCTTATGTTGTAGTTGTGGTGGTTAATGTGAGCTCTAAGGTAACATTTAGAAGGCCAGCAATCAAATCACTTACCCCCAGATGATGAGTTTAGGACGAGGAAAGTACAAGCTTTAGTTATAATTGCGAGAAAGATGTTCTGCTAGGAGACTTGTGTCCGAATGGGAAATGATTAGTTCTGAAGGAACAACGGGGAAAAATTTGCCAGGTTGGATAGTGGAGTTGGTGAGGCATTATATCCCATTGCGGTTGAAAGGGAGTAGTCATCGGGCATGAGGCTGCATGGTCTGATGGAAGATAAAGCTAGCCTTTTCCTTTCCACCAGTTTGGGGAGGGAACAAAAAAGGCCAACAGCAGGTAGTTAAGGTGGTTGGCGCCCATCTTTCCAAGCGAGAGTTGTTCGAGCCCAAGTGGTGGTGCATGGTTGACCAACATATTTTTCGAACAAGAGAGGAGGTTCCTAGAAATATATAATGAGGAACCGGTCTTTGTGTATTTTATTAATGGATATATAATGAATGTACTATTTGAAAGGTTTTTTTTTATGCAGAGGTTCTTTTTGGGATTTTCCTGATGCAAGAACGGAATTTCTATTGTTTAAGGAGTTGGTCTAAAAAACTTTGTAAGCATCCATTGAGCATACGATGGAGCTTGACGAGAGAGATGGGTTTGTGATAGTTTTCATGAGAGAATATTGATGTCGTGGAGTGGGAACCATGGATGTTATAGTGGATGATCACTTCCCGTCTTCTAAAAGTAGATAAGATTCAGTGAGAATATATTAGCCTCCCCGAAATGCATGCTTTACTTACTAGAAAGGTTTCATTTTTTGGGAGGCAATACGATGAAAACATTGTCGTCCCATGCATCCATAGCTTGCTATCAACCATTTTTGGTCTCAAATGAATAACCAAAGACTCCATCTGCCAATTGAGAAGCAAGGTTTACACCCGTACACCTCTCGAAATAGAAAAAATATATGGTTGAAAGAAAAATATCCCAGAGTAGCGGTAGCATCTCCCATTCGAATGCATGGCACTGGCATTAAAAACAAAAAATGGAAGGCATTTCAACGCACAAAGCTTCCATTCGTGTTGGGCTCAACCCAAACACTTGGATGCGGAGAGGTTATTCTTATATTTCAAATCTACGATGCTCAAATCACATATACTGGAGCAACCTCACCATCGAGCCCGCCTTCTAAATACTTGGGACTAGCGCCATAAGGTAGGGAAATCCAGTCCCCCACCGATGGCGGCCATCCTCTCTCTCATCTCATCCGATAAGAGGAAGAATGGAAAAGGTGAAGGAGACGATCGATATCATCATTGACAGATTCTACGACGCAACCACTTGCACCAATCACATTCACACCGTGCTAGAGAGAATTTGTGATGCTACTTTTCGAGTTCATTCATTCTCTTCTCTTGCTTTGGTTTCTCGGTCCTTTTAGGCCTCTTTACCGCTTGGATGCTATGATTCCACCCAGCTCGTAACCTCGGTGGACGTTCCCATCTGATTTGATGTTTGCGGGAAGGTGCAGAGATGTTAGCAAGTGGAAAGGATATCGTGATCTTGGACAAGATTTTCTGGTCTCAAAGAAAGAAAGGGAAAGAGAAGCCTGGTGTATGCACCTTTGCAGAAGGGTCGGTATATTTCAAGTTCATTTCCGCTCTTTTTTTTCTTTTTTCTTTTTTAGCTTGGTTGGTGGGTGGGTATCGGCAATGGTGCATTAGATCAATACACCGGTCGTAACTCTATTGCAAAGTTAAACAGGTGCAATTGGTAGGGATCGTTGAATTGTTAACATAGATGCCGGGCAAGAATGATGCTATGAGTTGGTCAAATTGCATCATAAGTGGATGAAATTTCTTTGATAAGCAAGGATAACATGTATAAACTATAGTGGCGGCGTTGCTGCATGTAATACAAGTTTAATCGCTTTTGGAGGACTGCATCTATTATGTTTTCTGTAATAATTTACAGAAAATTCAATTCTATTTTCTAATTTAAAATTTTAAATGATAAAAATATTTTTTTATTTTAAAAAATTATGACATTCCATAATCAAATATTATTACACCCTAAAAATAGAATATTATATCACTAAAAATAGAATATTGAAATAAAATAGCATCTCTGCCCCTGTTTAAAGACAAGAAATACTTTATGCACCGCAATATGAAGTATAGGATACTATTTTTTAATACACATTAAATATTTAATTTTATTTTTTAATTTAAAATTTTGAATGATAAAAATATTTTTTTATTTAAAAAAAATTATGATATTTCGTGGCCATATATTATTACATCTTAGAAATCATATATCATAAGAGGCAAGGGCATTTTCATCGTTAAAAAATTAATATTATTATATCTTAGAAACATAAGAGTATTTTTGTAATTAAAAATTTTATAAATTTTTTAATAATAAAAATATCCTTCTTTCTTATTACATTCTATTTTCAGGAGCTAATAATATCTTTAGGATATCATAATTTTTTCAGAATAGAGATATTTTTATCATCCAAAATTTTAAATCAAAAATAAAACTACGATATTTAATGCACGTTGGACAGCGGTACTTCGTGATTCAATGGAATGGCATGGTACATTATTATTGCACCATATTCGATGCATAAAGAATTACTCTACTGAACAAAGAGGGCATGGAAAACACTTTCCATACTCCCACCCCACCACTCACCTCCTCCTCTGCCTTTCATCTTTCTCGATCTCCACCATCTTCTTTCTTTTTTTTTCTCATTTATTTTTTTTCCTCTCCAATTCTTAAACCAGAGGCTCTATCTCTTTTTTTTTTTTTTTTTTTTTTAATAAATTTTTAAATAAAATCGGCTACTTCACTTAAAATTTTTTTAAATAAAATAAAAATGAAATTGAGCCACCGTTTTGAATTACTTGTTCCGCCACCCTCTTCCTCTTTTTTTTCATTCGTTTCCTTTTCCCTCTCCGTTTCTCAAATCAGAGGCTCTATTCTTTTTTTTTTCAAAATTTTTTAGATGAAATTGACTACTTCACTTAAAAAATTTCAAAAATAAAATAAAAATGGAATCGAGCCACCGTTTTGAATTACTTGTTCCAAAGCCATGGAGCTGAGAGGACTTCGAAGGCTTTTTCCCTTCGCTCCCGCGGCGTCTCTCGGTTCCAACACTCTTTTCCGCTCTCTCCCCTTCCTCTTTTCCTTTTTCTCCTTCTCTCTCTCCCTCTTTGCTACCAATTCCCTTTTGTTGGTATGCACCATACCATGTAGTACCACCAGTCCAGTCCACCAGCATGAGGACTGGATCTGGTGGTGCAGATCTTGAGAAGGATTATCTCATTCAGTTAGGCTTTTAACATGTGGTCCCTTGTAATAAAGTGTCAGATAGCAAAAACCAAATTGTTCTCTCTCGCTCTCTCTCTCTCTCTCTGAAAGAACACACACAGAGCAGCAGCCTCGGTAACGTCATTGATATTGTTGGACATATCGGCTGAAGGTGGAGACAATTATTAGACCTGTTCCATGACATGTAGAGGGTGACGAGCAGAATGTTCAATACTAACTCTTAAGTGTACCAATCAAGACTTCATTAGCGTGTGTTGTAGCTTTAAATATCAAGCTTTTCCACATCGTTGAGTGCACTATTAGCAATACCATCTGAATTGTCCATTTGTATGTGTGTGTGTGTGTGTGTGTCTAAAGAGAGTAAAATTATGAAAAGAGCAGGAAAAGAGGAA
This sequence comes from Cocos nucifera, assembly GCA_006176705.1. Taxonomy (NCBI): domain Eukaryota; kingdom Viridiplantae; phylum Streptophyta; class Magnoliopsida; order Arecales; family Arecaceae; genus Cocos; species Cocos nucifera. Next base: position 842,162 of record QRFJ01000623.1, read on the forward strand.
CCTCCGAACAGCCTCCATCCTCTTGCATGGAACAAACACTAGCTAGGCCTTCAATGTCTTCTTTTTCTCGAGGAGATTTATCCAGGGCGGTATAGCTTTATTGTACGACCTATTTTTCTAGCCAACCATATAGGTTAAGACAAAAGCGGCAGCCAACATGTCCCAGCTTCATTTCCAAGATTTCTTGATCCTGATGCTCCAGTAGGGTAGGCGCTTAGGTTTCATTTGGCAAAGCTTTTGGAGAGTTAGAACCCTCCAAAGTACTTTTCAACGACATAGCAGTGTTTGGTATAAAATTTGGAAGTTATTTTAACTTTGCTATAAAGCCAAAAAAATCTATTTGGAAGTTTCTTCCCAAAAATACTTTTTGATAGATTTAATTAAATTTTTATGATGACCAAGATGTCCAAGAATAAATTTAATATTTACATCAATCATATCATTTTATTATACCATAAATATAATCTTATAAAATATTATAGTATAATAATATTATATTATTTTAAAATAATATTATATATTATAGCCTTATATATATATATATATATATATATATATATATATATATATATATATATATATATATATATATATATATATATATATATATATATATATATATATATATATATATATATATATATATATATATATATATATATATATATATATATGTAAAACCACCGCACCATGCACATAAAGTGGGAAATAGCTGCTTTATACCATTAACATCATCATGGATGGTAGTGTGGCGCTGATCTCATGAATCGCACACCAATCCTCTCTAGATGCATTTATATCTAAATAGTGTAGCCTAGGGTTAGATGTATGTTACCTAGCTAAGAAACCCAAGAGGGGGTGGGGGATTTAAAGAGCTATGTACAACAATAAATTTATTTAAAGTATAAATAGGTGTAGTGGCAAGCATAAGTGATGTGCAAGATAAAGAATCAAGTAAATATTGAAAGCAATCAAACATCACAAACACTAAGAATTTATCATGATTTGATATCAAAGCAAGCGCCTACATCCATTCTCTAATCTCCATACTTGAAAATTTTAATCTATTAATCATCCGCAAATGATTACAACATCGGATCCAACCGACAAAAAAGAATTAGCTTTTTTGAAACTAGCCACTATTTTTTTCAGCATGAGCAAGCCCTATTACACTCTGTTTCAGGATATAGATCAATCTATTCTCCAAGTTTTAGCTCATTTAGAGTTTATTCTTATTAGTGCAAAATATACAAGAGTTAAACCATGGAAACAATCAAGCTTCTTAATGAGCATAATAAAGATAACTAAAGCACTTTACAAATAATTAAAGAAGCCTCTTAGACACACTCTTCAGCTGGAAATGCTCAATATCTTTGACAGTTGTTTTCTTTTTGATTCTTCTCGTGTTTCTATTGGAGAAGCGTGGGGATTTCATACATGATTTTCAAATTTTTTTTTAAAAATATAGCAGCGAAAGATTTTAAATTAAATATTTTAACCTAAACATGCATTAGATCTAACCTACAAACATCTTTTACCAGGATTTATGATATGATATCATGCATATAAAATCCGAAACAGAAAAATATATGAGATTGAATCTCATACTTGAACTCGAAGCGAAGATTGCTGCTTGTGTAGATTCTATTTGTTGCTTTAGCCATGTACAAGAATGGCCTTTAAGAGTATCTACGCGAAGCCTGATCCATTCGTTGGAAAATATATCCTAAAGCTAATCATCAGTCTATTGACGATTGAGCTAATTATGTAATTGTAAATGATTTATTATGAATACAATAATTATTTTGGCTTTTTTCATCACAAGTGTACATCTTCTTTTGAACTCCTGTATTGTAATGAAGTTTCTAGGACTACTTAGATTCGATAAAAAAAGAATTTATCATTTAGTACTTAAATTAGTTCATGATCAAATGATACGTTGTTACGTAGGACGACAATGTTTATCAAGTGTAGGTAGTTGTGTGCCCTATAGGTTGGTTATCCTCTTAAACAAGGAATGCAGAGACATTGGTATGGCATGCAAGTGAGATGTATGAGTATATTACCACTAAACATGACCAACTCTAGAGCATTCTACTATCAAAGATTGCTCTGATGGGATATGAGTATAAGTGTCCTTCGGACTTGAGATTATTAAGGTGACTTGCAAGTAACTCACTGTGCTTTGGTGCCGGACTATCTGAATTTCTAATTTAGTAATGAAAGATTTTTGGGCATAGTCAAGTACTTATAAAGTCGGTGTGTGATTAAAATGAAATTGACCGCTTCAAGAGTTTGGAGATAATGTATCACTGTATTTCAATTTAGCAAAATCTTGACCAGAATAATCCATGCAATGGATTTGATATTTTGAAATACAATACGGATGACTTATTCCGGGTTGACAATTAAACCCTGAGTTATTCTTTGAGCATTTAGGATCAAAGGGATGAATTATACTATAACCATATTTATATAGGTTCTAGAATGTTGCTTTATATACATTTGACCTATCCGACTGTCAGGTACCATTGCTAGATGGTTACTTTGATTGGAACAGAAATTTATTTCTATGCTATCAGTTTAGATTCAAACCTATAGGATCACATACATTAGAGGTTTTGATCTGATTAGATGGTTGATTAACGATTATGAATCATTTTAGAATCAAATAGTTAATACGATTGATGTTTGACTTAGTGCAAGTATTGCAAGAGGATTAATTAGCAATCGGATTACTAATTGACTTAATTTGATTGAGCATTAGGGCTGATATCAAGTCTAATTGAATGAGATTCAATTAAGTTTGTTTTGAACTTAATAAGATCAAGTCTGTTGGGGATAAACCCATACCCATCGAAGTCCAGTCTGATGCTCAGCTTAATATAGCTGGTAATCATGGAAGAGCTTCAATCAAAAATTTTTTCTTCAGCAGCCGAACCCCTCCTAGACTCCTTCAGCAGTCGAACTTCTCCAACAGTCGAACCCCTCCCGGACTCCTCTAGCGGTCAAACTCCTTTAGCGATCAAATCCCTTCCGAACTTTTCCATCAGTCGGACTCATTTCGAATCTCTCCATCAGTCGAACTCCATCTGGACTTCTCCATTAGTCGAACTCTTTCCGAACTTCTCCTTTGATCGAAATTCTCCATCAGTCGGACTCCTTCCAAACTTCTTCTTCGATCGAACTTCTCCATTAATTAAATTTCATTCGGACTTCTCCTTCAGCCGAACTTCTCTCAGACTTCTCCTTCGATCGAACTTCTCTATCAGTTGGACTCCTTCCAGACTCCTCTCTTGATCGAACTTCTCCATCAGTCGAACTTCATCCAGACTTCTCCGTCAATCGGACTTCTTCCGAACTTCTCCTTTGATTAACTTCTCTATCAGTCGGACTTCATTCAGACTTCTTCTTCAGTCAAACTCCTCTCAGACTTCTCCTTCAGCTGGATTTCTCCATCAGTTGGACTCCTTCTGGACTTCTCCATCAGTCGAACTTCATCCTGATTCCTTCAGTAGATTACTTTTAGATTTTAACTAGCATCCCTTCCAAATGATCCTCTTTATCCGTATTCTCTTTAGGAGTCCAAACTCCTCTAGAATTAATGTAGTCAAAGCTCTTTACTAACCAACACCTGCTTCTTTTGAACTTCGACTATTAAATCTTGACGAATGGATACATCACGACAACAGACACCTCTCTCCATAACAAACTCCATGTGGCCCTAAGCGGCCTATTACTGGATGGCTACGGCTATCACTATCAATCTGCTATAGACAGTACCTCTCTCCATAACAGACCCCATGTGGCTTTGTGTGGTCCATTATCGGATGGCTACGGCTGTCACTATCAGTCTGCTACAGACGACGCCCCTCTCCGTAGCAAATCCCACATGATCCTGAGCAGCCCACGATCGGACGGCTATGGCTTTTCAAGGCTCTCTTCTTCTTCTCAAAATTCTGTTGAATTCTTTTCTGAGCACTCCATTTCTATTGGCCAAAAGAGCTGACTTGATCGTCGGAGGATCCTACCAGAGCCACCACCATCGACTTCGGATGGAACTTATTTTGTAGGTCACCAGCGGCGACCTCTTCTTCCTCAACTCTAGCTCGATCTGATATCGATTAGATTTTGCACCAACAGGATTGGTACTGGAGAAAGGGACTTCTGTTTCTGAGGTATCCTTATTCTTAAAGGAGTGCTCAGTCGATCCTATGGATCTCTTTCTTTAAAGTTCATCTCCATCCTCTCCCTCAATCTCAAGAAATACTTCTAAAGAAGGCGACTATCCGAAGATCTACCACTTTTATCGTCAGATCTGAGCTAGATCCATCCATTTCTGCTCCATCATCGGTGCTTCAATCTCCACCTCCACCGATGGCCATGGTAGATTCGAAGTAGTTTAACTTACTGATGCAGTGTGTTCAGGATCTCACCAAAATGGTGCAGGTCATGCGGCTACCTCTGATGGCGGTTCTACTGAAAAACCCACCATCGAAATGCCAGAAATTGATCTCAAGAAGGAGCACTTAGGCTAGCATACCCATCGCCCTTGAAAAGGGGGGACAGAGAGCAGAGGATCCTTATTCGGATCATGATTCTTCTTTGGAAGAGATCTTTTTCATCTACAGTCGGAAGCCTTTCAAGATCTACGATCGAGATGACGTTCTCGATCGAAAACTATGGAAGATGGATCGACAGATTGAGAAACTCTGCCATATCGCTCCGATTTACCATGATGACGTCCACACCGATCCCTCTTTCTCTCTTTGAATTATGCAAGAGCCCATTCCATCGAACTTCAAGCTTCTCTAATTTGAAAGCTACGATAGAATCTCCGATCCGATCGATCATCTAGAGGCCTTTCGAATCATGATGCTGCTTCATGGCATACCTTACGCCATCTTATATCGAGCTTTCCTATCTACCTTGAAGGAAGCAGCAAGAAACTAGTACTTGATGTTGAAGCTAGGTACGATCTTCTTTTTTGATCAGATGAGCCATCAGTTTGTGGCTCACTTCGTTAGCAGTCGATGTCCACGTCGAGATTCAGATTTTCTGATGAATATCAAGTAGAAGGAGAAAAAATCTATCCAAACTTATGTCACCCGATTTAATATTGCTGCATTGAAGGTCCAAAACTTAGATCAGTTTGTTGCAATGGCCGCACTCAAGGATGACCTTTAGAAGAATGATTTGCTATTCTTCTTGGAGAAAAAGTATCCTAAAGATTTTGCTGATTTGCTAGCTCAGGCTGAAAGATATGTTCGAGCGGAAGAGGCCTTCAAGTTGAAGGATGAGGAGGCCGCAGGAGAGCGGCAGATGGGCGAGTCTAATAAACCCATAGCTGATGGAGGGCCGAATGAAATTCAACCATACTCATGAACTTCCTTCGAGTGCAAGCGAGCTCGAACTTCTTCTCGAGCTCGTCATCAAAGAAGCCCCAATAGAAGGGCACGGAGAAGTTCTCCCCCTAGAAGGTTTTATAATTATGCCTCCCTTAATGCTTCAAAAATATAAGTATTGATGGAGATTAAGGAGCAACTATCGAGGTCTGAAAGGATGCGCTCTCACCCCAGCAAGCGCAATCCTAATAAATGCTGCCTCTACCATCATGACCCCGATCATGATACTGAAGAATGCATTCCGCTCCAAGACGAGATCGAGGAGCTCTTCAGGAGAGGTCGGTTGGGTCAAATCCTCAGAAGCCGACCTGAAGCAAGGAAAGATCGACCGAAGGTACTATCGTGGCTAGAACCATCAATGAGAGAGAAACAACGAGAAGATCGGCCGCCTCTCGGCATCATCAATACTATCTTTGGGGGACTTAGTACTTCAACGAGCCGCCATCTCTCAGCTTCAAAATTAGGAGAAGCTTTCCCCAAATTGGAAAGGCCCATATGAAAAAGAGGAGGTCGTCTGGTTCGAAACTTATCACCTGAAGGAGCTCGGAGGAACAACGCTCTCACGACCTTGAAGTTCAAAAAATCTAAGAATGTATTGCCAGTAATTTTTCTTCGATAAAACTCCTCCATTTCAACATTATTGTTTCTTGGTGCAAAAACTATGTAATAATAGAAAAGAAGCAATCAAAAGTGGCTATGTTAGTAACAGAAGGAGAACCTCATTCTAATATGAGCAAGTCGAAGAGCTCCGATTATTTATGATAGGAGGTGGAGAGAGGCCAATTTGTGCCCCTAGAGCCATATTAGGAATAGGAGGAGAACCTCATTCTAACATGAGCAAGTTGAAGACCTCTGGTTATTTAAGATAGAAGGAGAGAGGCCCATTCAACGGCCCATCTGTGTCCCTAGTGCTATGTTAGGAGCAGGAGGATAACCTCATCCTAACATGAGCAAATCGAAGACCTCCAGTTATTTAAGATAGGAGGAGGAGAGAGGCCCATTCAACGGCCCATCTGTGTTCCTAGTGCTATATTAGAAACAGGAGGAGAACCTTCTCCTAACATAAGCAAGTCGAAGACCTCCGATTATTTAAGATAGGAGGAGGAAAGAGGCCCATTCAATGATTCATTTGTGCCTCTAATGTCATGTCAGGAATAGGAGGAGAACCTCATCCTAACATGAGCAAATCGAAGACCTCCGATTATTTAAGATAGGAGGAGGAGAGAGGTCCAAACAATAGCCCTAATATGTTCCTACAGTCCGTTAGGAACAGGAGAAGAATCTCGTTCTAACATGAGCAAAGTCGAAGGCCTCGTTTATTTTAGATGAGATGAGAGGAGAGGCTCATTCAACGGTCCATCTGTGCCCCCAGTGCCATGTTAGAAATAGGAGGAGAACCTTATTATAATATGAGCAACTCGAAGATCTTCGATTATTTAAGACAGAAGGAGGAGAGAGGCTCATTCAACGATCCATCTGTGCCCCTATTGCCATGTTAGGAATAGAAGAAGAGCCTCATCCTAACATGAGCAAGTCGAAGACCTCCGATTATTTAAAATAGGAGAAGAAAAGAGGCCCATTCAATGGCTTGTCTATGTCCTTATTGCCATGTTAGGAATAGGAGGAGAACCTCATCCTAACATGAGCAAGTCGAAGACCTTCGATTATTTAAGACAGGAGGAGAGGAGAGGCCCATTCAATGGCCCATCTATGCCCTTAGTGCAATGTTAGGAATAGGAGGAGAACCTCGTCCTAACATGAGCAAGTCGAAAATCTTCAATTATTTAAGACAGAAGAAGGAAAGAAGTCCATTCAACGGTCCATCTGTGCTCCTAGTGCCATGTTAGGAACAGGAGGAGAACGTCGTTCTAACATGAGTAAGTCAAAGATCTCTGGTTACTTAAGACAGGAGGAGGGGAGAGGCCCATTCAATGGTCCATCCATGCCTCTATTATCATGTTAGGAACAGAAGGAGAACCTTATCCTAACATAAGTAAGTCAAAGACCTTCAATTATTTAAGATAGGAGGAGGGGAGATGTCGATACAATGGCCCTAATATGCCCCTACAGCCTGTTAGGAATAGGAGGAGAACCTCATCCTAACGTGAGCAAAGCTGAAGGCCTTCATTCATTTTAGACGAGATGAGGGGAGAGGCCCTGACAATGATCCTAATGTGCCCCTACAGTCCATTAGAAATAGGAGGAGAACCTCATCCTAACGTGAGCAAAGTCGAAGGCCTCATTTATTTTAGACTAGGTGAGAAGAGAGGTCCCAACAACGGCCCTAATATGCTCCTAAAGCTCGTTAGGAATAGGAGAACCTTGTCCTAATGTGAGCAAAGTCGAAGACCTCATTTATTTTGGATGAGGTAAGAAGAGATGCCCTGACAATGGTCCTAATATGCTCCTACAGTCCATTAGAAATAGGAGGAGAACCTCATCCTAATACGAGCAAAGTCGAAGGCCTCATTCATTTTAGATGAGGTGAGAAGAGGGCTCCGACAATGGCCCTAATGTACCCCTACAGTCCATTAGGAATAGGAGGAGAATCTCATCCTAACATGAGCAAAGTCGAAGGCCTCGTTCATTTTAGATGAGATGAGAGGAGAGGCCCTGACAACGGCCCTAATGTGCCCCTACAGTCCATTAGGAATAGGAGGAGAACCTCATCCTAACGTGAGCAAAGTCGAAGGCCTCGTTCATTTTAGATGAGGTGAGAGGAGAGGCCTCCGACAACGATCTTAATGTGCCCCTACAGTCTGTTAGGAATAGGAGGAGAATCTCGTCCTAACATGAGCAAAAGTCGGAACCTCATAGACCAAAGACGTGGAGAAGGAAGAAGCTCGGTGGAGAATCCTTACATGTATTTTTCCACGACAATCTGACTACGTCAAATGCAAAAGATAGAACCTTATCCTGATTTGCAAAAGAGATCCTAGTTTGACATCCACAATAGGCTCGATGTCTACAATGAACTCGATATCCGCAATAAGCGACAAGCGTGGGAACCCAGGATCGGACTTCGATCATTATCTTTTTTACTCCCTTCTTTCGAGCTTCAACTTCAATAGGAGATAAGATCTCCCCCTTCAACCTCGACTGGAGATAAGATCTCCTCCGATTTTCAACCTCAATAGGAGATAAGATCTCCTTCAATCTTGGTCGGAGATAAGATCTCCCCTGAGCTTCAATATCAATAGGAGATAAGATCTCCTTCGATCTTGGATGGAGATAAGATCTCTCTCAAGCTCCAACCTCAACAGGAGATAAGATCTCCTTCGACCTCGACTGGAGATAAGATCTCCTTCGAGCTTCAACATCAATAGGAGATAAGATTTCTTCAACCTCGACTAGAGATAAGATCTTCTCGAGCTTCAACTTCAATAGAAGATAGGATCTCCTTCAACCTCAGCTGGAGATAAGATCTTTTTCGAGCTTCAACTCCAACAGAAGATAGGATCTCCTTCGACCTCGGCTGGAGATGAAATCTCCTCTGAGCTCCAACATTAACGGAAGATAAGATCTCTTTCGACCCCAACTGGAGATAAGATCTTTTCCGAGCTCCAACATCAACAGAAGATAAGATCTTCTTCTACCTTGACTGGAGATAAGATCTCCCCCGAGCTTCAACCTCGATAGAAGATTGGATCTCCTTCCACCTTGGCTGGAAATGAGATCTCCTCTGAGCTTCAGTCTCGATAGAAGATGAGATCTTCCCTGAGCTTCAATCTTGATAGAAAATAAGATCTCCCCCGAGCTTCAATCTCAATGGGTGTAGAGCCCGAAAAAGGACTTCAACAGTCATCTTTTTTATACTTCCTTCCATCGAATTTCAAACTCGAGAGTGGAGGAACTAGTGTTGGAGATAAACCCGCTTCCGCTAAAGTCCAGTCTGATGCTTAGCCTAATATAGCTGGTAATCATAGAAGAACTTTGATTGAAAATTCTTTTTTTAGCAGTAGAACTCCTCCAATGGCCAAACCCCTTCAGAACTCCTCTAGCGGTCGAATCTCTTTCGAACTTCTCCATCAGTCGGACTCCTTTCGGACCCCTCCATCAGTCGGACTCCATCCGAACTTCTCCATCAGTCGAACTTCTTCTAGACTTCTCCTTCGGTCGGACTTCTCCGTCAGTCGGACTCCTTTTGAACTTCTCCTTCAATCGAACTTCTCCATCAGTCTAATTTCATTCAGACTTTTTCTTCAGCCGAACTCCTCCTAGACTTCTCTTTCGATCGGACTTCTTCATCAGTCAGATTTCTTCCAAACTCCTCTCTTGATCGAACTTCTTCATTAGTCGAACTTCATCCAGACTTCTCCATCAGTCAGACTCCTTTTGGACTCCTCCCTCGATCAAACTTCTCCATTAGTCGGACTTCATCCGAACTTCTCCATCAGTCGAACTTCTTCCAGACTTCTCCTTCGATCGAACTTCTCCATCTGTCGGACTTCATCTGGACTTCTCCTTCAGTCAAACTCCTCCTAGACTTCTCCTTTAGCCAGACTTCTCCATTAGTCGGACTCCTGGACTTTTTTATTAGTCGAACTCCATCCAGATTTCTCCAATGGATTATTTTCAGATTTCAACTAGCATCTCTTTCGGATGATCCACTTTAGTCATATTCCCTTTAGAAGTCCGAACTTCTCTAGAATTGATGTATATCAAAGCTCTTCACCAACCAATGTCTGACTTCTCCAAACTTTGACTATTAAATCTCGACGAATAGGCATATCATGATAACGGATACCTCTTTCCATAATAAACTCTATATGATCCCAAGTGGCCCTTTATTGGATGGCTACAGCTGTTACTATCAGTCTGCTATAGACGGCGTCTCTCTCCATAATAGACCTCATGCGGCTTCGAGCGATCTACTATCGGATGGCTAAGATTGTCACTATTAGTCTGCTACCGACAGCATCCCTCTCCGTAGCAAACCTCATGCTGCCCCAAGTGGCCCACGATCGGATGGCTATGGTTGTCACTATTAGTCTGCTCTAGGCTCCATCTATAAAAGAGACCCTCCAGATATGTTTTCTCGAGGCTCTCTTCTTCTTCCTAAAATTCTACCAAATTTTTTTCTGAGCACTCCATTTCTATTGATCAGAAGAGCTGGCTTGATCATCGGAGGGTCCTGCCAAAGCCACCACCACTGACTTTGGATGAAACTTTATTTTACAGGTCACCGACGGTGATCTCTTTTTCCTCAACTTCAGTTTGATCCAACGTCGATCAGATTCTGCACCAATAAAGTCTAATTGATTTATGAGATAAGCCAATTATAAGAAGGATCAATTTTTTATTCAATTAAGACTTATGTGCACCTAATTTTTTATTAGATAAAAATTTAAATTAGAATTAAATATGATTAAATCTAATTTAAATGGGCTCCTAGTTGGACTAGGATCATCCTTAATTAGGTTGCACCAATCTTAATTTAATTGGGCTTAAAATTTGGTTTGACCAATTAAAACATGAGAGCCTAGTTTTATTGGGACTCTCTCCCTTATGCCAACTCATCTCCTACGCCAAACCCCCATATGCCCATGCCCCTTCTCTAGAATATTTTGTGCACTTTCTCATGTCTATAAATACTATAAGAAAATAGAGTATTAGCGACGAATATTAGTGATGATATTTTTATTGTTGCTAATAGTAGGTATTAGTGATAGAATTAGCGATGGCAAAATTGCCATCGCAAATAAAATTTTTTATGGATAGCTTTAGTGACGGAAGGTTAGCCATCTCTAATAGTTATTAGCAATAATAGTAGCGACGGTCGTGTCATCGCTATAGTTATGAGCAATAGTATTAGCGATGATAATTAGCCATTATTAATACTAAATAATTTTATTTTTTAATTAAATTTTATTATTATTAGCAATGATAGATAATTATTAGGGATAGTGATTTATCATTACTAATAAAAATAATTTTATTTTTTAATTAAATTTTATTATTATTCATGATGATAGATACTTGTTAGTGATGATATTTTATCATCGCTAATAAAATATATATATTTTTAAAATTAGGTTTTATTATTATTAGTGATGGTAGATACTTATTAGCGATGGCGTCTTGCTGTTGCTAATAATATTTTTTACTGATGGCATATAGTGACCAAGAAACTGCCATCGCAAAAGCTAAAAAAATTAATTATAATTATAATTATTTTTTTAATTTTAAATTTATTAGTGATGGCTTTGGCTGTCGCTAATAGTCAGCAATGGATCACTAATACGGTATTAGTGACAGTAAGAATGTCATTGCTAAATGCCGTTACTATTTTTAAATTTTTTTATTTTTTTTTAAATATGATATAATTTTAAAATTTAAAGTTTATTTTTACTATTAATTATTTAAATAATTATTGTTAGAGTATCGTCAAAAAAATTGCTTTAATCCGATAGACTTAGCAATGTCGATTAATAAAATTTTATTTCGATGGTCATGAACAACCGTATGATGATCTGATAGATAGAGGCCATCGATGGATCTAAAAACTTACAATGATGATCTTGATGATATTTATAGCATACTATCAAAATTTTACTTCAATCGAATATCATTATCATAGTCAATTTAGCGTAGAATAATTTGGATCGTTAAATAAAAAATGAGTGATCAAAAGGCCAAACGGCATTCGATTATAAGACAATCTTTTAGATAAATAATTTTTGCTACTACTTTGATTGTTTGTATGATAGTGATTATAAAATTTAAATTGTGCATATATTAATGATTCAAAACTATATGTCTCTTGATACTCATTCTTAAAGTCCTTAAGTAATTATACTTGTACTTTTATAAGATCTACTTAACATGAATGGTTCATATATATATGATTTTAATTTTATGATTACCACTATATAAATGATTAAAGTAGTAGCAAAAATCATTTATCTAAAAAATCAACTTAATCGGATGTGGTTTGGCCTTTTGATCATTCATTTTTCATTTAACGATCGAAATCATTCTATGTTAAATTGACCATGATAATAATGTCTGATTGAAGTAAAATTTTGATAGTATTTTATAAATATCACTAAAATCATTGTTGTAAATTTTTAGATCCATCGGTGGTCTTTATCTATCAGATTATCAAGCAATTATTCGTGATCTTCGAAATTAAATTTTACTAATCGATATAGCTAGGGCTATCGGATCGAGATGATTTTTTTTGATGATACTCTAATGATAATTATTTAGATAATGAATGATGAAGATAAATTTTAAATTTTAAAATTATATCATATTAAAAAAAATAAAAAAAATAAAATTAGCAATGATATTTAGTGATGGTGTTTTTACCGTCTTTAATAGGGATATGCAAATAGTTTGGTTAACCAAAAACTAAACCAAACCAATAATTACTTTGGTGTTTGGTTCAATTTTTCTTCTATAAATTTTGGTTTTGGTTCAAAACCAAACCAAAATTTTTTAACTGATTTGGTCTTCAATTTTTAATTTAATAACTTTGATTAATTGAAAACTGAAATAGATAACTAATGATAAATATTATATTGACAGATTATAAAGAGCTTGATGTAATTTTATTGAATTGAGCTTTTTTTTTTTTAAATAATTTGTTATTAATTTGAATTTAAATAATATTACTAAGTCCAAATATAATTCTATAGTCCAAATAATGAAATTATTAAAGAACTTAATAAGTTTAAACCAAAACCAAAAGCTTAGCATAAAGAAGTTCCAAACCGAATTACCGAACCAAATTGAACCAAAATTATTTCGGTTTGGTTTATTCGATTTTAGGCTACTCCGATTTGATTTTTGGTTCTATAAAATATAAGTTTGGAAGTTCGATTTTTCAAAACTTTGGTTCAATTTGAACCAACACCCATAGTCGCTAATATGGTATTAGTAACACATTGCTGACTATTAACGACGGATAAAGCCATCACTAATAAATTTAAAATTTTTAAAATTTTTTAATTATAATTATAATTAAATTAATTAATTTTCAATGGCTATTAGCCATGGCTCAATTTGCCATCGTTAATAATTTTAATTTTTTTTTAAAAAAAATTAAAAATATTTTTTTAAAAAATTATTAGTATTAGCGATGGGTCTCTATTTTTAATAATGGAGTCACTGTTGTGAATACCTTTACCAATGGTATTAAGGATGATCAATTTGCTGTCACTAATACTTTATCAATTTTTTGCTTCTTTCATGATTCTCCTCTTGCTGGCACCTAAAACCTTCCTTAAAACCCTCCCCCCGACCCTCCTTTCCTCCCTCTCGCTTCATTCCTCCTTGTCCCATTAATGTGGGACAAGACTAACTATCCTTGATCTAACTAACCACCAATGAGATCAGTGAATAAAATTAATTAAAGTAACTAAAATAAAAAAAATAGAAAATTAAAGCAAGTAAGAAACTTAACTAAGGGTCCAACCGTGATTAAAGTTCGATTTAAGAAGCAACCCAATTGGCATGCATAGTCAAGAAGTTTGAAAATAAGATTGTTGATTGTTAAGAAATGACCGCTTGACTAAGACTAATTAACTCAAATATTTTAAATCTAAAAGAATTAAAAGATAGATAATTAGCATGAAAAAAAAATATAATAGATTTAAAATTTTTAAACTATTCCATACAGTGGAGTCACATAGCATGGGATGTCACGAGTCCTGAACAAGGGAGATCAGACTGAAAGTGGGTGAGATGACCGGCTACTCGCAGTAAGATGGATCAAAAGTCTTTGGATCTTAATCACCCAAAATAAGGACAACTTTGCAAGAACACCCTACAATACAGAAAATATCCAAAGTAATCTCAAAAAACATGGAAGTCGGCATTAGGCCATGGATCTGCTTTAAAATCCATGCCACTTTCATGACCGTGCAAATAGAGGAGGGTCCGGTGGAGTTCTCGAAGCATCCGGGCACCGGGGAGGGGGCACCGGTGGCGGTGGAGGATGCTGGTGGCGGAATGGACGCTGGTAGCAGTGGGAGGGGCGCTGGTGGAGGCGGATTGGCTGCAATCGTCGACGGAAAGAGTGTAGGCGGACGGAACAATTGCAGATGAGGTCGGTGGTGGGATAACTCGCTGGTCTCTCAGGAAAGGTTCGGCGGGAGAGAGAGCACTAGAGGCGGCAGAAGGCACCGATAGTGGCGGAGGGCCATGGATGATGTTGGAAAGGCCGACAGTGGACGGGTTTCACCACAGAGGGTTGATCCGGTGATGTGAACACAGGGAAAGGGGCTAGGAAATGATCGGCGGTGCTGGCAGAAGGGAATGGCATTTCGGAGGGAGGGGTTTGACAAAATCCTCTCAAGCGTTGGGGTTTGGGGTCGACGGAGTTGCCGGAAATTTGGAGAGGAGGGAAAGATGGGTAGCGGTGGTGACGACGGGTGGTGGCTCGGCTCGAAACGGGGCAAACAGGGGCAGAGGTGGGCGGAACAAAGGGTGAGGGTGGTGCTGGATGGCGTCTCAGGCGGCCGGTGGTGGTAGGAAGGTAAGGAGATGAGTTGGGAACGGGCAGGTGAATGGATGATGCTGGAACAGAGGAGGTCTTAGCAGTTTGGAGTAGATTGGTTTAGCAGAGGGGAAGAAGAAGAAGTAAAGGAGGAAGAAGAAGCTTAGAAGAAGTAGGGAGGGAGAAGGAGAAGAAGAGAGAGGAGAAGAAGGAGAAGAACAATCGGGAGGAAGATGGCAAAGGTTCAATTAATTTTGTGTCTTCTTTTTTTTTATTACAAAACACCACTCGTATATAACGGGCATAACAAACCATAAGAAACTCTATAACAAATTAAAAATATCCTCAACAAACTAGTCCAACTTATACTTTATGCATGCATAAGCTAAAAATTAAAAAAAAAATATACCTAATTTCCATACACTTACATATACCTAGATAATTAAAAAATAAAATAAAAAGTATGATGCACCAATAAGTATGTTGCTGGGTGATGTTCTCATCACCCATCCTTTCGGCATCCTACGACCTCTAGCATGCATCCCTTAGCACTCACGACCACCCTCTCATTGGTACCCAAACCCTCCTAACCCCTCTTTCCTCCCTCCCTGTCTCATCCCTTTGACATCCCACGGCCCCAAACTCACGTCCCTCCACACCCACAGCCGCCCTCTCATCGGCGCCTAAACCCCTCTCAACCCCCTAACCTCCCTTTCCTCCCTCCCCACCCCATTCCTCTGGCATGTGGCCTTGAGCCATAGTGAGATAAAGAAGACCGGTCGGAAGCTAGACCGATGATGATGACCACCGACCACCACCGCCCCAAGCCACAGTGGAGGACCTCTTCCTTCCTGCGGCTGCCTCTTAGAAGCCCGGCAGAGACCCCTTCACCGATGTTTCCTACATTCTTTGCTCTCCACGCATCCTTCTTTCCAGCATCCTGACCTCGTCAGCACCTCCTACACCGCGGCCTTAATCCCGCCGCCCCGGTCCCTCCTCGCCCAAGCCCATTGGTGCCTTCTAGTGGTCGCCCTGGCCCCGCCTCACTCGTGGCCGTCTTGACCCTATCGGTGCCTCCTACACCATGGCTCCGCCTCTCCCATAGCCATCTCGACCCCATCGGTGCCTTCTATGCTACGGTTCCGAGCCATTCACCCTAGCACCATCTCTCCTATGATCGCCTTGATCTTGTCGGTGCCTCCTACGCCATGGCTTTAAGCTCGCCACCCTAGCCCCACCTCTCTTGCGACCGCCTTGACCTTGCAGGTGCCTCCTATGCCACGTCCCTACCTCGCTCATAGCTATCTCGACCCGTCGATGCCTCCTATGCTACAGCCCCAAGCTAGCCATCCCGACCCCACCTCACCTATTGGCCTTCCCATGGCCCCATCCTTGTGGGCCTGATCGCACGCACCCTACCTCACCACCACCAGCCCGTAGCCCCTGCCCAGCGGCCCTGTCCATATGCCAATGCACATACTATTGTGAGTATTAGCAACAGCCTCTTGCAGGTGCTTCCATCTTCTCCCTTAAGTGTAATTCTTTTCACAAATATCCAAATAAAAGAAAGAAATAAAAAAAATATTTGGCACGAGGTATGATAAATAAGTAATACATTTGACACGAGGCATGCTATGGTCTCTTTTTCTTATTCCCATATGATGTATTAAACCTGATGGGTTTAATATTGGTTTTGCTTGCTGTATTCTTTTGATTGCTTTCTTATTTTCTCTGATGATGATCTAAACTTAATGGATATTGAAGGGAATGGCTCCGCAAAATATTATGGCATCTTTTTCTTATTCCCATATGATTTGTTAAATCTAATAGGTGCCGATCGATTTTGCTTGCTAAATTTTTATGGTTGCTCACTTATTTTATTATGATCATAATACATTTAGTACGAGACATGCTAAACAACTGATACATTTAGCACGAAGTATGCTATGGTCTCTTTTTCTTATTTTCATATGATATGTTAAACCTGATGGGTGCCGATTGATTTTGCTTGCTATTTTTTTTTGGTTGCCTTCTTATTTTTTCTGATGATGATCCAAACTTAATGGATATTGAAGGGAATGGCTCTATAGATATACTATGTCCTTTTTTCTTATTTCCATATGATGTATTAAACTTGATGGATGTCGATCATTTTTGCTTTTAACTGACAACAAAGGAGTTTTTTATGATATATTTGGCATGAGATATACTAAATAAATAAAATATTTAGAATAAGATATGCTATATTATTTTTATCTTATTTTCTTATGATGGATTAAAGTTGATGGTTGCTAATGGATTTTATTTGCTACATTCTTATGGTTGCTTATTTATTTTTCCTGATGATGATATAAACTTAATAAAAATTGAAGGAAATGGCTTCTCAAATTACTATAGTCTTTTTTCTTATTGTTATGGTACTTTGTTATTTAAGACATGTTGCTTAATTTTGTATAGCGGATGTTTAATTAATATTACTTGGTTTCGTTATGTTTCAACTTGAAATTCATCATGTTGGATATGTATCAATGCAAAATCTTATGTTGTTGAAATTCATGCTGTTCGAATTAATGTTGTTGGGTATATATTTTGCTTGCTAAAAAATTTAGCGATCGATTTTAAAAATAAAAAAATTAAAAATAATTATAATAAAAAAACTAGCTATTATAAAAATTTCTATCATAGAGATTGACCCATGGGTCGTTCCTTGATATAGGGGTCGATCTATGGGTCTTTCTCCATAGTAGAATAGAAATATCCTATTTCTATTTTTGGATGGTGGGATAGCAGGTGTCAACCCATGGGTTATTCCTCAGTAAAGGGATCATCTATTGGATCAACCTTTTTTATATGCCACTAAAGAATTTAATTATAATTTTTTTAAAAAATAAAAAAAACTATTAGCGACGGTAATGCCATCGCTAATAATTTTTTAAATTTTAAAAAATAAAATAAAAAAATATTAGTGATGATATTAGAGATAAAATATATTATCACTAATAATTTTTTAAAATCTAAATTAAAAAAAATATTAAAGATGAAATTAGCGATAGGACATCGCTAATAGTATTTTAAAATTTATAAAAGTAAAATAAAAATATATTAGTGATGGCACTTACCATCATTAATACTATCACTAATTATCTTTAGTAGTGATGAAAAATTTGCTATCGTTAATAACGATAATTAGTGATAAGGATTTATGCGACGGACTTTTATCGATGGCTTGCTAATAGCATTAGCGAGGGCAAACTTCTTATTAGCAATGGTATTTAGCCATTGCTAATAATCAATTTTTTTATAGTGAAAGAGTCCCACGCATCCTCCTTTGGTTATGGTTGGAAATTAGTTTTAACTAGGTCAAAACAAGCAAGTTATTTTGACCTAGGACACTAATTGATAGAGTTTGTGAATTCACAAACTCTATCCAACCTGGGCACCAATAAATTAGATATTGATCTGATTTTTTTGGTGAATAAAGAGAAGATTTTATGTGCCAATTACATGTATCCCATGCCCAAGAAAAGGAGGCGCTCAATATAGTTGTCTCTTTTAGACATTCTTCTTCTAGGTATTTGACCTAGAGAAGGACTCTACCTTATCTATCTAGCTATATTAGTGGAGGTTGGGCATGAGATTTCTATGATAATTTTACCATTAGAAAGGATCTTAGGCATGGAAATTCTGGGCACAAACTCTTGTGGGGCATAGGGTTTCATTAGGACAAAATGTTTGTGTCTTGTTGAGAGAGAAAAGAAAGAGAGAAGAATGGATTCTTTTCTAGGATTTCTCTTCTTCTTCTTTCATATTCTTTTGAGAATTTTGAGAAGAAGGTCCTCTCTCCCAAGTTCTCATTAGCTTCTTCATTCCTTGAAAGATCCAAAAAATTAGAAGAGGAAGATCAAAGATCAACCATTAAGGAGGGATCTGGAAGGTGCGAGCACGTTGCACAGATTTTCAATTACTAAACCTTCGATCAGTGTCGAAGCCTCATATAGATAACCCATAGAGGCTGAACTTCTGTGTGACTCGAAGTGACAATCTCAACCTAAAAAATAGCAAGTAGAGTTCTTGACCTGCGATAAGGTATAGAGGTTTAATTTTTATGGTAGTTTAGATTAGATCTAGATCTGATCGGTATTGATATGATCAATACCTCTCAAGTTATTTATTTAATTTTTAGATTTAATACATGCTAGTATCATGTCATAAGATCCTAGATTTAGGTATTTTTATATATTTTAGTTGATTAATATGATTAATCTAAATGTTCTGCTTTCGCTTATTTTGAAAAGTTTTAAAATCTAACCATATAATCCTAGATTTTTTCTTCATCGTCAGCTCCCGGAGTGCTAGATCCTTGCGAAAGACTTTCTTTAATGGCTGAACAATAAAGGAAGAAGAAGAGATAGGAATAAGAGAATAATGTTCTCTTGTTTCTCTTATAAAATCCTAGCCTCTCACCCAATAAAGGAATAGATTCTTTTAGAAATCACATACCAGGGAAGCCCACCTTAAGCCTCCCACCTAAAGACTCTCTCTAGTTTTCTCACACCCAAAAGCTCTCTAAAATTCTGATTCTCCTTTATCTTATAAATGGCTATTTATATGAAGTACTGAAATATAGAGTTGGAGATTGGAACAAAATCCAATTCAAAATCTTTTTGAATTGAAACTTTCCAAACCTTAACTCTATCCATAAGAAGGGTGGCAAGGGGGTTGGGTGTCCAGGTTTCACATTTACAAACCCTTTGCGCATAGAGAATTATGGGCAGCATCTAGGGCTTGGCATAAGGAACATTGTGCAGTCCAATTGGACTTTTTGATTCTCATCTAATTTGGTTTAAATCAAACCAACTTTGATTAGAGCTAAACATATGAGTTGACCTAATCTAATTAGGCTCTTAATTTTTTGATTAAATCAAAGATTAATTAAGTTCAAGATCTGATCAAATTAAAATCACATCTTTCTTAGCAATTAGCTCATCCAATAATCTAATCGGGTCAGACCTAATAAAATCCAATTCAATGAGTCTTGATTTAATCCTCATAACTTAATCAAATTAAATCAATTAATAATCTAATTATTAATTAATCTTTCTTTAATTAATTATATTATATTAATTCTCAATCACATTGATAATTAAATCCTTCAATGATTCATAATCATTGATCAGCCACTTGATTAGATCAAGGCTTCTGTATTTGTGATCCTATAGGTTCAAATACTAAGTCGATAGCATAGGAATAAGCTTCCTGTACTAGTTGAAGTGACCATCTACTCATGATAATCGATGATCGAATAGAGCCGAATGTAACGAAGCAACATTCATAACTTACTGAAATATGGTTATCGTATAATTCATCCCCTTGACTAAAAATGCTCAGAAAAATATTAGAGTTTACTGTCAACTCTTGATTAGGAATTCTTATAGTATTTTAACCTACTCAATCATATGACTCTCACAAAGACTATCCTAGCCAAGATTTTGCTAATTTAAAATATATTGAGATATTTTTTTAATTTTATTTGGAGTGATTAATTTCTATCTTGACTCATGCACCGACTTAATAAGTACTTGATTGCATCCAAAAATCTTCCATCACTGAATTAAAAATCCAGTTAGTTCAGTACCAAAGTATAATGAGTTGCTTCCAAATCATCATGGTGATCTCAATCAGAGAAACACTTATACCCATATTCCCTCGGATAATATTATTGATAGTAGAGTATTTCGGAATGGTCATGTTCAGTGCAGATTATATCCCATCTATATGCCATACCAGTGTCAACGCACTCCTTGGTTAAGAGGACAACCAACCATATGGCACATAATGATCTATACTTGATATAAATATTGTCCTTATTATAATTGAATTATTTGGTCATGAACAAGTTAAAGAATCATATGATAAATCCTTCTTTATGGTATCAAAAGTAGTTATAAGAACTTTCATCATAGCAATAAAGTTCGATTAAGAAGATGCACAATCTTATGATAAAATATGTCAAATAACTTTTATTAATAAATGATTCATGTACATTTACATAAATGATCTCAATCATCTACAAGCTAGATGATTGAATTTAGGACACATTTTTCAACAACTCTCACTTGAACAAAAGTAAATTAGTATAGTATCGAATATCCATCTTCAATTTATGTTGTTCGAACTCCTTGACCGCAAGGGCTTTGGTGAATAGATCGGCCAAGTTCTTCTTTCTATCGATCTTTCGAAGGTTGACATTATCTTATTCCATGATCTCTCATACAAGATGGTTGCAATACAGAATATATTTTGTACATTGATGGATCTTCGATTTTTTTGCCTGAGCTATGGCTTCAGTACTGCCATAGCACAACAAAACTGGGCCATCAATGGAGTGTGCCAGTCCAAGCTCGCTGATGAATTTTTACAATCATACAATTTTTTTTGTAGCATCTGATGCAGCAATACATTCTACCTCACATATTGAATCGACCATGGTGTGTTGCTTAAAACCTTCCAGCAAACCACACCACCATTAATGGTAAATACAAATCCCGATACACTTTGCTATCATTACTATCTGATTGAAAGCAGGAATCAATGCATCCCATAAGTTTCAAATCAAATTATCCATAGACTAATCTTTGATCCTTAGTATTTCTCAAATACTTAAGAATAATTTTAGCAACCTTCTAATAGTTCTCTCCTGGATTAGATTGGTATCTACTTACTATCCCTAGTTAGTATGCCACATCTGGTTTCATACATATCATAGCATACCTTATAAAATTCATTGCCGAAGTATATGGAATTCTACTTATACACTCTCTTTCTTGAAGAGTTGTCATACAATCTTTTTTTGAGAGAGAAATTTTATGGCCTATCCTTTCTTGAAATTTTTCATGCTGAATCTCTTTAATACAGTATTAATGTACGTGGAATGGGACAACCCAACCTTTTATATCTATTTCTATAAATCTTCATCCCTAGGATGTAGGATACTTCTTCCAAGTCCTTCTTGGAGAATCGTGATGATAACCATATTTTTATTTCCTATAATATAGAAATATCATTTTTGATTAAGAGAATATCATCCATATACAGAACAAGAAATACAACCACCGAACCATTTACCCACTTGTAGATGCAATTTTTTTTTCATTCTTAATGAAGCCATACATTTTGATTATCTTATCAAAATGTCTGTTCTAACTTCGAGATGCTTACTTCAATTCATAGATGGATCTCTGAAGCATGCATATCTTAGACTTGTCAGTGTATATGAAATCTTTATGTTGTATCATATACACCTATTCTTTCAGCTCACCATTTAGAAAAGCTATTTTTACATCCATTTGTCAGATCTTATAGTACAGATATATAGCTATTGCAAACATAATTTGAATAAATTTTAGCATTACTATAATGCTGACGATATCTTTTGATAACCAGATGGACTTTATAGGTCTCCATCTTATCGTCTATGTCTCTTTTTCTTTTGAAAATCCATTTACATCCTATGAATTTTATTTTTTCAGGTGGATCAACTAATGTCCATACATCATTGATCTTCATGAACTCTATTTTGGATCTTGTTGGTGCAGAAAATGGTGTTGACATTGGAGTTCGCTGGAGCTAGTGAAGACGAGGTCGCTGATGAAACTTATAAGAAAAAATCCAAATTGGAGGTAGGTTGCTCCGGTAGGATTCTTCGACAATCAAGTTAGCTTTCTGATCAACAAGAATGGAGTACTCAAGAGAAAGTAAGTGGAGAGAAGAGCTTAGAGAGAAAAATATATTTGGAGGATCCCTTATATAGACGGAGCTTGTAACAGAATGAAAGTGACAGTCATAACAGAATATTACTAGGTCGTTCAAGCCATGTGGAGTTTGTTATAGAGAGTGAGCTATCATTTATCATGATTTATAAATGGTTGAGTTCTATTTGTTG
Source organism: Cocos nucifera (assembly GCA_006176705.1). Taxonomy (NCBI): domain Eukaryota; kingdom Viridiplantae; phylum Streptophyta; class Magnoliopsida; order Arecales; family Arecaceae; genus Cocos; species Cocos nucifera. The sequence goes on from QRFJ01000623.1 coordinate 864,954, forward strand.
GAGTTCAGATTCAATTTTTGCACCTATTAGCAGGCCACGCATGCTGGGATGAAGAACTTCGAGCTAGGTAAGTTGAACTTGAAGATCGGCTTATAAATGGTAGGTGGCAAATCTATAGTTGGTTAGAATTTATTGGTGCTATCTTCAATAGCTTCGAGGAGTTCAGCCAACTTCGAGAAGTTCGGCCATCCTCGAGATCGATTAGGAGTTGAAATGGATAAACTTCTTGCTAGTACCATTCGCTTTACTTTCAGGAGCTTTATTGCCCTTAAGATTGGCATGAAGTTTGGATTGAAGGAGTGCTGTGATTTATTATCTATGGAGTGGTTGCTATTCTAAATTAAAAATCAGGTTTATGCTGATGATGAAGTTTTTTCACTATTCAAGCTCGTTCGGTTGATATGCTTGATATAAGCTGGCTAGATCTGCAATTATTAGAAAGGGATGATGGAGTTCGGCCACACTCGAGTTCTGTTGCTTTTCGTAAAGTAGAGCAAAGGAGTTTGGCTAGGATATAATTTGGCTGGGAAGGAATTCAGCTGGGTGAAGTTTTTGCCATAAGATTAATGAGATATGTTGTACGCTATAAAGAAACTCGACCGCACCCAAGGTCTGCCATAGGCAAAATCGGAGGAGATTAGGGCTTAATATTTGATAGAGCTCTACTGACACTAGGACCTATCACGTCCTTCACTATTTAAGTTTGGTCGAACGAAGTTCATCATGCCTTGAAGGAGTTCTATAATTGTTGAGAGAGAGGATGGTTACGACAAAGAAGTTCGTCTAGTATACATGGTTTGAAGGTCGACCCCCTTGGATTAAATCAGTTTAGTTGAAGTTCGATCATGATTGTTGTGACTCCGAATGAAGTCACATCAAGTTTGGATTTCTTATTAGACTTTGATGGGAGTTATTTTTGTTGAAAAATATATCCTAAAGTCAATCATCTAGGTTGTAGATGGTTGAACTAATTATAAAAATATACTTAAATTATAAATAAATAAAATTATTATTTTGATATTTCATCACTCTTGTGCATCTTTCTGTAATGAATTCTTCTGTGATGAAGTTCTTAGGACTATTTAGACTCAACAAAGAAGGCTTTATTATTTAGTCCTTAAACTTGATCACAATCAAATGATACGTTGTTACCAAGGACGACAATGTCATCGAATGTAGATCGTTATGTGCCATATTCGTTGGTTATTCTCTTAACCAAGGAGTCTGAAGATACTGGTATGGCATGTAGATGAAGTGTAAGGATACATTTTATTGATCGTGATCTAACTGCATAGCTTTCTGCTATCAAAAGTTGCTCGTAAAGGATATGGTTATAACTGTCCCTTAGACTTGAGATCACCATGGTGACTTGCAAGCAACTTACTATACTTAGATATCGGACTATGTAAATTTCTAATTCAGTGATGGAAGGCTACTAGGTGAAGTCAAGTACTTATGAAGTCGGTGTGTGAGTCAAGATGGGATTGATCCCTCCAAGTGTTGGAGCAAGTGCATCATTGTATTTCAATTTAGCAAACCTTCGATCGGGGTGGTTCATTTAATGGACACTAAATTTTAAAATATAATATGGATGATTTTTAGGATTGGCAGTAAATCCTAGATCATCCTTTGAGTATTGAGGTCAAGAGAATGAATTTTACGATAATCATATACCATAGATTCGTTGATGTTGCATTGCAACTATTCGACCTATCCGGACGTCGGATATCATTACTAGATGATCACATCGATTGATATAAAAAATTAATTTTTATGCTATCGACTTAGGATTTGAACCTATGGGGTCATATACAATAGGAGTTTATACCTGATCTGATGGTTGATCAAGAGTCTGGATGATCTGAGACTCTGTGGTCAAGAGTCTCATTAGATTGAGATTCTATGATCTAGAGTCCTACTAGACTAGGACTTTGAGTCCTACTTATTTGGATCTCTCTCTGATCAAGAGCCCCACTAGTCTAAGACTCTATGATCATGAGTTTCATTCATTTGGGATATTGGGTTCAAGAGTCCCACTGATTTGAGACTCTTCAAGAGTTTCATGTAGATAGAACTCTGCTGCCTAGACATCTATCCAATTGAGACTTTATATTTATTAGAGGATTAATTAATAATTTAATTATTGGTTAGCTTAATTTGATTGAGCGATGAGGATTTGATCAAATCTGAATGAATAGGATTTGATTGGGTTTGACCCGATTAGGTCATATGATGACCTAATCGCTATGGAAGATTCGATCCTGATTGATCAGAATTTGAATCTAATTAATTTTTAATTTGATTAAGAATTTATTAGATTGGGTTAAGTCTAATTTGATTAGGTTTGACCTAGTCTAATTGGGTCTCAAAAAATTGGTTTGATTGAAACCAATTTGGATCAAATTCAAAGCTAGTTTGAATTTGAACTCCTTGTGCCAACTTGACCACTTTTGACCCACGCCCCATCTAAAATTTACTTGAGTTTTTCTCACGTAGAACGAGATGTGCACCTCCACTCTTTTCTCTCTTTGACATGGTCCAAGTATTGGACCGGTTCAAACGAGACTGAATTTTGAATTCAATTGAGGTTTGTTAGTAGTTGAAACCTCCTAACTCCTTGAACCTTATCCACTCTTTGCGCCATATGTTTTCTCACGCACATTCTCATGCATTTTTGAGTGTGGGCACATAGAAGGAGAGTTCTTTTGCACGTCAATCACTCTGGTGGGTGCTGGAATGAGGTAGGATATGCACTTGAATTTTGAATTCAAGTGAAATTGGTTGAAACCTCCCTAACCTCTCTCCTTATCCTAGCCCATGCATTTTCTCCTCGGTTTCATGCACATTAAAATGGGATTTTTTTGGAAGCATGCACAAATGAGAAGTATGGTGCGTAAGGAGTTTCTTAGTGAGAGAATAGAAGGAGGGGGCGCAAGTTTGGGGTGAGAAAAAGTCAAAGAAATCTTTTGCACCACTTATTCCACGTAACTTTGAAATAAGTTCAAAGTGTTTATGTATTTCCTAGTCGAGAAAGAGTTTCTCAGTAAAGTGTGCATGAGGACTTCTTGAGTGTGGGCTTCTATGAGGAGGACCTAGGGCGTGAGGACAAAAGTTGGTCACGAAAACTTAGAGAGGGGTCTCTAGTGTTTTGGGTGAGTGGAGGATCTAAGGTTTTGACCCTAGGGTTCTGGTGGTGAGTGTGAGCGCTGTGAGAGCCGAATCACCATGAAAGCTTCCACACATCATCGTCATCCTCTGAACTTCATCTTTCAATTTTCTGGAGCATCCAGGAGATCAAGAAGAAGGTGGTCGATTTGATCAACTAAGATTAGCCATCGAAGGCCCTAGCGAGGAGCTAGCACTCCAATGGAGCTAGTCGAGACTAGGAGCTCCGTATGGATCAATCGTAGAGACCAAATAAGTGTGCAGCTACAACATGATGCTAAAACTTCTTTTGATGGATTCAGATCGTCGAGATCATCTACCTGTGCATAGGTATCGAGTTCTGAACTCGTATGGGTCAGCAAATATGATTTGCTGATCGATAGCATTTAAATTTTCTATAACATATTAGCATGTCTAGATCCTTAGTAGGATTTTATGATCTGATTATAGCATACGTAGAATTAATAATAGATTAATTTTGCTTCTACTATAAGTTAATTTCAAAAAATATTTTGAAAAGAATGCCTAAAACTTTGCTCGATTTTCTTCATTGGTATCAGAGCCAAGGGTTGCTTGACATGTTTTAATATATTAATTAAAAAATAAATGCTTGCATATTTGATATGTTAGATCTAGATAACTTAGTAATCATTGATGAATGAGCCACCAAGTCATTCGATCATAAGAGATAAGTATGGTTTAAAGGCCATCTCCTTCCATTCAGTAGGAAACCCTTATGGCGGTAGGAGTGCTACCATGAACTCATTCATTAAGATGAATAGTAAAAAAAATTTATTTATTAAAATTATTTTAATATAAAAATTAAATATGAATAAGTTTAGATTTGATCTAAAAGATGATTTATAGTTTAATTTTTAGTATACTTTAATTTTTGTTATGAAACTAGCAATAGAATTGCCGTTTATAAAATGAAATGATCCATTTGTGAAATAAGTCAACCCATTTAATAAATAAAAAATAAAAATATTTCAAAATTTAAAAATTATTTTTGAAATGTCGAACTCTAACCCATCAGTCCAAAAACTTAATTAAAGAAATTAAGTATTATCTAGTAGGATCTAGAATTATGAATTAAAGATCTTAAGACAAAAGCATAAGATTATGGGTTAAAGGGTTAGATTAATTAGATCCATTAAATAGATTAGACCTAAGGTTAGTTAAAAAATTGACTTAACTAGAGTAATTGATCAAATCTAACTGAATGTTGAATTAGATTAGGTTAAGGACACTCTAGAATCAACTTCAATAGTTATAGTTGGATGAGTCCATGTCTTTAACGAGATCAAGATGGACTTGATTCATGGCTAAGTGGTCAAGCTCGAAATTGCTAGGTTGATTAGATTGAACCTAATTAACTAGTTGGTGTCTAAGATAAGTTTGGCAGTCTAGATCAGTGATTTTTAATTGGGAGCTACTCGCACTGATTCGATCTTTGATAAGTTAATGGTATATTCCTTCCACTGATCTCACTTACATGGCCAATATGGTCGATTAGGATTTGATTAGATCACTTGGTGATTTGAGCTGACCCATGTCACTAGAAATCAGTTTGACTAATTTTAATCAGTAAGACTGAATTAGATGCCCATGGATCTAAATTGATCCTAATCCTAACCTATTGAATTGGTGAAGTCAGTGGAAGGATTTAACTTAGTGAAGTTAGTGGAAGAAATTTATTCCGTATCCTTTCTATCCTAAAATCATAAGTAACCTAAATTCTCTAAATTATTAGATCCTTAAAAATGATTAAATTATGAGGATAACCAAGTCATAGCCTCCCATTAAGGTGAATAGTAATGAGTTCAATTTTTTGGATGGACATTGGAGGTGCCATACACCTGATGTTCATCTAGATATTAGAATTACTGTCCATCGTATGATGATTAGATCGCACTCTTTTAATGGTAATCAGATTGGTCAGAGCTTTTCTCGAGCTTAGTTATCATTGGTTTAATGCTCCAAACTCAATCATGTTAATGGTTGGACCTAATCAGACCTTTTCAGTGGAGATCATAGCCTACTGAATTAGCTGTTGGGGCAAACATAAACACTAAAAATTATTTAAAAAAATAATTGATTGTAAACCTACTTGTAGATGCATGCGGGTTAGCTAGAGCTTTCCTTGGGCCCGTTTGTAGTCTATGTGGATTCCAGTATCCACTAAGGAGTTAATGTAATTTCTCAAATTGGATGTAGAGGCTATTAATTCTTTTAAAATAGTGAAAGAACCTTTAGACTAAAGTCCAAATTTTTAAAGTTAATTAATTTACGTACTAATAAGATTTTATATTTTTCTTTCAGATAAATAGAATGGATAGTGTTACTCTACTCCATTCACTGTTGGACTGTGACAAGCATTTAGGACCTAATTATGAGAAGTTTAGTATTGACTCTAATAAGGCAGACCCAAAGAGGAATTATCCTCTTGGCTCGAATAGGCTGAATAGAAAAAACTAGCAAGAAGTTGTTGGACAAGATTGTTATATGATAACACCATGCAATTTCATTGTTTGTTATACCTCTACCTGGATATTAGATACTGGGAGTCTAGTTCATATATGCAATTCGTTGCATGGACTTCAAATTAGTAGAAAATTTGAGAACGATGATAGGTTCCTAAATATTGGGGATGGAAGGAATGTTCTAGTCTTAGCATTGAAAACTCTTGAGCTTATTTTCAAAATAAATAATATCATTTTAAATAACTATCACTATTGTCCATCTTTTACGATGAATATAATATCTATTGGGCTTTTGGCTCAGGATGGATATTATTTATCAATAAAAAAATTTATTATGATATTATTATAAATGATGTCATAATAATATAAGAATAATTAAAAAATGATATTTATATTTTATCACAGTCTATTAGTGTAATGTACGCTTCAAACAAATGTCCAAAATTAGATGATATCACCAATGCCTATCTTTGGCACTATTGGCTCGGTCATATAAATAAGAATAGGATCAATAGATTAGTCAAGGAGCATATTCTTGATATCGATGATTGTGAATTATTGACCACCTGTGAGTCCTGCCTTCTTAGTAAGATGACCAAATCATCTTTTATTGGAAAGGATGAATGGGCCATTGATCTTCTGGGTCTAGTACATACTCATATATATTGACCTATGAATACATATGCTAGAGGTAGGTTCTACTGCATTACATTTACTGACGACCTATCTAGGTATGGGTACATCTATCTTATGAAGAGTAAATCCAATTTCTTTAAAATTTTTAAATGATATTGAAATGAGGTAGAAAAATAACTTAGAAAGAGTATTAAAATTCTTTGATCAAATCGAAGAGATGTATACCTTTCCAATGAGTTTTTAACATATCTAGGAGAGAATGAGTTTTTCTCATAATGGATCCCTCTTGGAACATCATAGCATAATGGTGTGTCTAAAAGGAGGAATCGAATCCTGTTGGATATGGTTTGGTCCATGATGGAATTTGTGAGTCTATCAATTTTTTTTTTGGGGTTATACACTTGAGACTGCTTGTTATATTTTGAACAATGTTCCTAGCAAGTTTATTATAAAGATTTCATATGAGATATGGATCGAACGTAGGCTGACACTCTCTCACCTTAGAGTTTGGGGATGTCCGACTTATGTGAAACATTTGAAGGTAGAAAAGCTTGGACTTAGATTCGATAAATGCTTATTTATAGGACTCCCCAAGGAAACTAGAGGATATTATTTCTACCTTACTAAAGAGCAAAAGGTATTTGTCAGTAATAGGGCAGTCTTTTTGGAAAAGGAGTTTCTTAGGAAAGAAACAACTACCTCTAATGTTGAATTGGTGAAGTTCGATAGGTGGAAGAACCGATACATTCTAGTGAACCTGCAGAATTAGATTTGATAAGATCAAACCCAGAGCCCATTGTAGAGGCATCCTTGAGGAGATCCGGTAAAGTATCGCATCAACCAAATAGATACTATGGTTTCTTGATCCAGAATAGTGATCCTATTGAACTCGATGAGAACGATGAGGATCCGATCACCTACATCGATACCATGTAGAGGTTTAACTCTGATAAGTGGTTGAAAGTCATGAAGTCTGAAATGAAGTCCATGAAGGTCAATAGTATATGGACACTGGTTGATCCACGTGAAGGAGTAAAATTCATTGGATGTAAGTAGATTTTTAAAAGGAAAAGAAGCCCAGATGGAAAGGTGGAGACCTATAAAGCCCATCTAGTTGCCAAGGGATATCGTCAGCATTATGATATTGGTGATGAGACATTTTCTTCGATGGCAATGCTTGAGTCCATTCGAATTATGCTTGCGATAGCGGCATACCTAGACTATAAGATCTGACAAATAGATGTGAAGATAACTTTCCTAAATAAAGAGCTAGATGAAGAGGTGTATATGATATAGCTTGAGAGGTTCACATCCACAGACGAGTCCAAGGTGTGCAAGTTTTAGAGATCCATTTATGGATTGAAGCAGGCATCTCAGAGTTGGAACATGCATTTTGATAAGGTGATTAGAACGTATGGCTTTATTAAGAATGGAGAAGAATCCTGCATGTATAAATGGGCTAATGGTTCTGTAGTGGTATTTCTTATATTGTATATTGATGATATTCTCTTAATCGAAAATGACATTCCTGCACTACAGAAAATAAAGATTTGGCTGTCGTCTCAATTCTCCATGAAGGACTTGGAAGAAGCTTCCTACATCCTAGAGATGAGAATTTATAGGGATAGATCTAAAAGATTGCCTGGGTTATCCCAGTCCACGTACATTGATACCATGCTGAAGAGATTCAGCATGGCAAATTTCAAGAATGGCTATCTTCTGATAGGCCATGGAATTTCTCTCTCGAAGAGGGATTGTCCGACAACTTCTTAAGAGAGAGAGAGTATATGAGTAGAATACTATATGCTTTGGTAGTGAATTCTATTATATATACCATAACATGTACAAGACCAGACGTGGCATCCTCACTAGAAGTAATGAGTAGACACCAATCTAATCTAGATGAGAATCATTGAAAGGTTGTGAAGACAATCCTAAAGTATTTAAGAAATATCAAGAACTAGTGGCTCATTTATGGAGATGCTGACTTGAAACTTATGAAATATACTGATTTTAGTTTTCAGTCAAATTAGGATGATAGTAAGAGTGTCTCAGGTTATGTGTTTATCCTAAATGATGGAGCAGTCTGCTGGAAGAGTTTTAAGCAGCACACTATGGTCGATTCTATGTGCGAGGCGAAGTATATTACAGCATTCGATGATGCAAAGAAACCTGTGTGGTTGTGAAAGTTTATCGATGAGCTGAAAGTGGCATTCTTCTTGGATGGTCCGATTCTGCTTTACTATGGCAGCACTGGAGCCATAGCTCAAGCAAAGGAACCAAAGGCATATCAGTACACCAAGTATATTCTGTATTGCTACCATCTTATACGAGAGATCGTAGAACAAGATGACGTCGAGCTTTAAAAGATTGACAGAAAGAAGAATGTGGCCGACCCCTTTACTAAAGCCATCAGAATCAAAAAGTTCGATAATCATAAATGGAAAGATGGGTATTCGATACTGTTCTGAATAACTTTAGTATAAGTGAAAGTTGTTGGGAAATGTATCCTAAAACAATCATCTAGGTTGTAGATGGTTGAACTGATTGTAAAAATATACTTGAATTATAAATAAATAAAATTATTATTTTAGTATTTCATCACTCTTATGCATCTTTCTATAATAAACTCTTCTATGATGAAGTTCTTAGGACTATTTAGACTCGACAAAGAAGGATTTATTGTTTAGTCCTTAAACCTGATCGCGATCAAATGATATGTTGTTACTAAGGACGATAATATAATCGAGTGTAGGTTGTTGCATGCCATATTCATTGGTTGTCCTCTTAACTAAGGAGTATGGAGATACTGATATGGCATGCAGATGAAATATAAGGATACATTTCATTGATCATGATCCAACTGCATAGCTCTCTATTGTCAAGAGTTGCTCATGAAGAATATAGTTATAACTATCCCTTGGACTTGAGATCACCATGGTAACTCACAAGCAACTCATTATACTTAGGTATCGGACTACCTGAATTTCTAATTTAGTCATGGAAGGCTATTAGGTGCAGTCAAGTACTTATAAAGTCGGTATGTGAGTCAAGATGAGATTGTTTCCTTCAAGTATTGGAGCAAGTGCATCACTGTATTTCAATTTAGCAGCCTATTTGGATCCAATGAGGTAATGTATAGAGGATAATTCCTCTTTCAATGCTCTTGCTTCTTACAATAGAAGCACTCAGCCTGACTTTGGTCAAACTTGGGCTTCTTGGTTTGACTAGACTGAGATGTCACAGCATTTTGCACGTTCTTGTTCTTCTTATTCTTCTTTTCTTTTTTAAAGGATCGATAACTAGAAGAAGATCCTCCTACTAAATTCACCATCTTCTTCTAGAGCTGATGATCCTTCTCAAAAGTCTATAGCAATCTCAACAAATCATAGTAGTTGACTATAGGTTTCATCATTCTATAATGATTGAGAAATGAGAGATATGACTTGGGCAACAAATTCAACATCGGATCCTTCCCAAGCTGCTCCTGCAAGAAAAATTCGAGTTTGCTCAGGCATTCGATCATCTTGATCATGTACAATACATGATCTATGACTGACACCCCTTCCTTGATCCTAGTATTGAAGAATGCATAACTAGTCTTGTGTCTCTCAACGTTATTTAGAGTGCCAAAGGATTCTTGCAATACTTATAGCATATCCTCTGGTTGAGCATCTTCAAACTTGCAGTTGAATTCATCGCTCATGGTCATCCGTATGATGCAATGAACAGTGATTCGGTCGTTAAGCCACTTATGATAAGTATTTTGGACCGTACCATGCATGTTCAGTGTAGGTTCCTTAGGTGCTGGATCTATTATCATATAAAAAATTCCTTCATGCTTCAAGACAATCTTGAGCTTTCGATACCAACTATCGAAATTGGGTCCCGATAACTTTTCATTATCTAATAATGAATGGAGAGACAAAGAATTGGCTATATCTGAAAAGAAAACAAAGATCTCATTAGTATATGAATCATTTAATCCTAAAGATATAGACTTTAGTCTAATGGTTATTCTACTATTTTATACAACTTGGTAGCCTCTACTTTCAATTCAAGAAATTACATTAATTTCTTAGCGGGTCCTAAAATCTATACCGACTACACATAAGCCCAAATTTGGCCAGCCCACCTATATGCATCAGTAGTGTTGGTGTGAAATCTGGTCATCGTCAGAGTCGAAGCTGGATTTGGAGAGGACGAGATCGCCGTCAGGACCTAGAAAAGAAGTCTTATATGGAGTCTGGGTTGGTAGCTCCGATAAGATCCTCCAACGATCAAGTCAGCTCTTTCGACCAATAGAAATAGAATACGTAGAGAGATTCTAGCAGAGTTTTGAGGAAGAGAAGGAGAGCTTCCTAGAGAAAGCGTATCTGGAGGATCTCTTATATAGACAGAGCCTGTAACAAACTGATAGTGACAGCTGTAATCATCCGGTAGTGGGCCGTTCAGGGCCACGTGGAGTTTGTTATGGAGGATAGTGTCTGCTATCATGATGTGCGAGCCCGTTGGGGTCCAACAATCGAAGCTCGGATGGAAGAGATTGTTGGTTCTTTCGGCTATATCAAGGATGAGTGTCGAGGTCCTCTAGGACTGCTGGATGAAGTTCGAAGAGAGTTTAGCTATTTGGAGGAGTCCGTTTGAAGGAAAAATTTGGAAGAAGTTCGATTGTTGGAGGAGTCTGACTGAAAGAGAAGTTTGGTAGAAGTTTGACTGTTGGAGGAGTCTGACTAGAAGAGGAGTCTGGCTGAAGGAGAAGTTTAGGAGGAGTTCAACTGTTGGAGTAGTCCGATTAAAGGAGAAGTTTGGGAGGAGTCTAACTATTGGAGGAGTCTAGTTGAAGGAAAAATTCGGAAGGAGTTCAACTGTTGAAGGAGTCTGACTGAAAGAGAAGTTCGGGAGGAGTTTAATTATTAGAATCTCGGAGTTTAACCATGGAAGCTGCTACCGTGCAAGATCCTTTTGAGATCAAGCATCCAGCCGAACTTAGGAAGGAGCGGATTTATCCCCAACACTAGTCCCCTTACTCTCGAATTTGAAGTTCAAGGGAAGGGAGTACCGAGTGTGACTGCCAAAGTTCCTATTTATTTTCTACACTTGCTAGGGTGAGGCATTTCTTGGTGCTTCTATGTCGACGTTGAAGCTTTATAAATTTGAGGCGATCCAAAGAGATGCCTTTGGAGCTCCGTGCCAAAACTCTGCCTAGGGTACGGCATCATTATGGGCCTGTTCACCATCAGTCTCTACCATGATAGAGGAGGCACGCATCGGCCATAGGTTGGTCGAAGGGGATTCACAATCATAACCGCCTAGAATCCTTAAGGCTATTTAACCCGTTTCCTTTTCCTGAGTCGTTACCTCTCCCAAAATCTTCTTCCTCCTTTTCTTCTGGTTTTCTTCTCTCCGTCACATGAGAGCTTAGGCTTTTCCTTCCGCTTTCTTTGATCCCAAGTGTTCTTCTATCTATCTTCTATGACCTTCGTCGTCTCCCTGCCTCTTCCAATCGACTTAGGTCAGCTTCGCTATCCTTTCCCGAGTTATTCCTGCATTTTCTCCTTTCCACTCCTTAGGTCTCTTTGTAGATGTTTTTTGCACTAAATTTTCTTAGCTTTTCAAGCACTTTTTACAATTTTGCTTTGATCTGAATGTCCACTGAGAAATCCTGGTCAACATACTCAGGGAGTTCGGCTTCTCTAGCCTTAGTGAACCTATCTCCTAGGGAGGCCAAGCTTTTTGAGTTGCCCCCTCCTTTTCTTGCATCAGTAGTTATTGCCTACCAACTTCGGCCTGACGATCTTTCGTTAGCTAGGATTCAGTTCGGTATTCTCTTCGAATATGAACTCAAACTTCCTGGACCCAACGATAGGGCCTGCTCTCCGCCTCCAGGCCGAACCTATCTGTATTTAGTGGCTCTTTGGACTGGGCTTAGGTTATCCTTACCTCCTTTCATGGTTAACTTATTTAGATTTCTCAACATCTTCCTTGCTGCTATGGCGCCGAACTTCTTTAGGTTCATCATAGGATTTCTTTCCTTATGTACCATGGTAGGCATCCAACCTACTATTTTCTTATTCCAAACCTTCTTTACCTTCAAATGCTATCCGATTGCTAAGAATTGATGGTATATGTCTCCCCAATTTGGCAGGAAGGGATTACATAAGGGCACCCCCTCTTCCATCTATGGTTGGAAGGAGAAATTCTTCTTTGTCTCAAACCCATCTTTCAGGTTAGGACTTCCTCCATGAGGGGAGATAAGAAACTTGATCCACCGAGCTTCAGGGCTGAAAAGCGAGGATCGGAGTTTGACCGATATATTGAAGGGCTTTAACATTTTGCCAATTTTCGACCTTTTGGATGAGTAGATCCTGTTTAACGTTGACCTCAGTCTCCTAAATTCGATAGGTAGTCTTTTTTTTGATCGATTATGGGGTGTTCTTTATCCAAACCCTGGCTTTTCTTTGACCATTCCTAACTTCGATTTTTATCCTTTACAGAGATGACTCCTGAAGAGCAAGACCGTCTGACCAAGGGACTTAAATCCCTTAAGAGGAAAGGCAGCTGCACTGGGGATCTTCCAAAGAAGGCCCGCATTGGTGAGTCCAGCCATGCCATGCCGATCTAGGTCATGCCCACCCCTAAGCTTGCTACCACTATACTGAGCCCGACCCCATCCAGAGAGGTCACTCTGATAAGTATAATAAATTCATCAATAAAAATATTAATTTATTAATTAATTAATATTAATTTTTAAGAATTAATAATCAATTTATATATAATTTTTAAAAAATTCATATTTTTATTAATTAAAAAATTAATTTAAAAATAATAAAAAATAATAAAAATTAAAAAAATAAAATTTTATTATCAATAGAAAGAGCTCATTTTTTTGATCATAACGAAATAAATTTCAAGTAAAACGGAGCTAAAATGAAAAAGATATGAATTTTTGAAAGATATAAAATAAATAAAAATTAAATAAAAAAAAAGAAAACATGGCTCAGCCGGCTCCGTAAGCCGAGCCACCAAGCCAAGCCAAGCCATCAAGCCGACTCAGCCATTGAAGCCATCAGCCGGTCCATGATCTAGGCGTGGACCGCCAGCTCAGCAAATTCCGGCGAATCAGAGATTGCCACGTGGTGGACCTAGACCCCTTAAGGGTCTACAGAAATTTATCACGGCTCACAAGGGTAATTTAGTCTTTTCGTCCGACAACAGCGGCGCTGATTGGTTGCGGTGTGCGGTGCGGCCGGTTCCACGCGGTCCATGGGAACAGTTATTGCGCGATCGGACGGATGTGGTTGTTTGCGGTCAGGATCGGACGACTGTGGTTGCTTCCGAATTTTATTCAGATACAAACATCACGCGGATCACCATCGGATGGCAGCACTCGATCCAGGCGATGATCCGATGGTCCAGAATGCTGCCGGTGGTGATCAAGACTCCCGAAGCGTGATTTGCGGCCAGATTTTCCTTGATCAAGCGCGATCCAACGGCCAGAATTTAATCCGACCCGATCTGAGCTTATCTGCATCCGATTTTGATGATTTTTGGACCGTTGGATTCCTATTGAATGGCTGGATTTTATCAGATTTATCAGAGTTCATATCAGAGCTATTTTGATTCAAATTTTATCCAAATTTATTTGTATTTTGACGATTACAAAGGCATTAGTCCCATATTGCCTTTAGAAAAAAATATCCAGCCCTTCTAGCTCTATAAATAGGACCCCAGGCCACCAGAAATCAACATCTCCAATCAAGGTGAAGCTTTGGTACAGGGTGAAGCTAGGCTATGGGTTAAAGGCTGCTTCGAAGCAACGGGTGCCGAGAAGAAGAGCCGAGCTTCTACACCATCTTTCTGCCAATGCCGATCCAAGATCAGAGATCAGGCTATTTTATTTTTTTTATATTCTATGTATTTAAATTCTAAAATTTTAATTAATAAAGTTTTATTTTTTCATTTTAATTTCTTACTTTTAATTTTTATTATAATTTAATTTTTGTATTTTAATTATTACTTTTTATTTTATTGCAAGTAGATGCTAAGATCTAACTAATAGATCTTAGTACCAAATTTAAATTTCTGCACCTTTTAATTTTTGCTTTTAATATTCCGACTTTACTTTTGATTCTGAAAACTCAAATCCTTTTCTTCTTTTCTTTCTAAAAATCAAAAATTTCAAATCTAAAAACACTACCTTCCCTGTGGATTCGACCCGACTCACTACTATCTACGCAATTTTAATGATTTTAAGAAGTCGGATTAAACTGATAAACACGATGTCTTAACGACAGCATCGCGTCCCTATCTAGTTTTTGGCACCGTTGTCGGGGAAGGTTTTTGATTTTTGATTTTGATATCTTTGATTTATTAAAAATAATTTCGACAAATGCATCAAGTTTTTGGCGCCGTTGCCGGGGAAGGCACGGATATTAAATTTTTGATCTCTTTGATTTTTCTATAAATAAATTATAAATAAAATTTTTATTTTCTTGCTAATTTTTTTTATTATTTTGCAGGAAAAGAAGAAAAGAATAAAAAGAATCAGAAGTTTTGCCTGGTGAGATCAATCCTAACCCTAGTTCTCTTTTCTTTTTATTTTATTTATTTATTTATTTTATTTTTTAAATTAATTTTAAAAAAATATTTATTTAACCTAATTAAAAACCTTATGATAAGATTAGAAATCCTAACTGTCTAGAGCATGCATCATATTAGTTTTATTTTTATTTTTATTTTTATTTTTATTTTTTTTGGTGATTGCTGGAGGTAAGGTAAGCCTTTCATAATTTTATTAGTTGCATGCATCTAGTTTAAATTGCATAAAACCCTTTGATTGAATTTTTTTTTTTTCATGCATATTCATATTAAATCAAATTAAGGGCACAACCCAATTAAACAAGATAAGGTGGGGATTTGATCACCCTTCCTTAGCCCACAAACAACCAACCAACATCCTGCATTGACCTAAACCTTTAAATTAAAATCAATTAGACATCAACCCTAGGAACTCGAGCTCAATAGGATAAGGAATCCTAAGAGTTGAACCGGATTAGGATAAGTCAATTTGACTGGTGTCTAGAAAAGTGGTTCAAGGACGATTGGGCCCGAAGGAAGGTGGTTTCTAATTGGTTCCATTCGCTTACCTGGCCAAGCATAATTGGTGTCTAAGGCAAGCAACGGGGGGACTCCCACCAACCTTACACTTACCTGGCCAGTTGATTGGCTAATCCTACACTTGGAGGGCTTGAAGGTGACCTTGGCAGTTAGGAGCTGTCTAGATCTAGGATAATCCTTAGTCAGGATTGATTGACCAACTTGATTGCTAACCAACATTAAATCTAATTAAACCTAATTCTTCTCTTTCTTCTTAGTTCTAGAACTCCTTAGGATCTTTTCTTTAGAACTCTTCTCCTTACTCCTCTAAAAATAAAAATAAAATAAAAATTAAATTAAATTAACTAAAAAATATTAAAAATAATAAATTAAATTAAATTAAAATTAACAAATAAAATAATTAAAAAAAATAATTTTTAATATAATAAAATAATAATAATAATAATAATAATAATAATAATTAAAAAAATAAAAAAATAAAAATCTAAATTTTTTTTTTTGAACCACACAATAGGGTTGCACTAATACATGCATGGTAGGAAATCATTTTTTCTGATTTAGTTGAACATAATTGAATGGTTGATTCACATTAAACATAATAATCAAATGGCTAATATGAATCTAATAGTCCAAAAATTAGATAAAGTTGACCTTCTTGATCAGAAAATAGATCAACTCCTAACCCTAGGTCAACAATCTCCTGCACAATTCACATCATCTTCTAATTATCAGGAGAGTTATTCAATCTGTGCTAGTCCAACCCATCATATAAGTGAATATCCTATGACTGCACAGTTTCTATATTTTATCCAAGAACAAGTTCAAGCTACTTAAGGATACTCCAAATTGATTAATGACCCATTTTCAAATTCATATAATTCAGATTGGAGTAACTTTAATTTTTCTTGGACATTCTCAACAGACTCAGGCTCAGACCCAAATTTTCACTTGAGCAAAATAATTATCAAAATTATGCCTATAATAATGGTCAGCCTAGTCAGTTTAACCAACCATCATATTATAATCAACCTTCATACCCACCTCCTCAACAGACCAATCTAGCTGATGATAGATTTAACCAACTTCAATAATTAATTCTAACTCAACAGCAATCTATCGCCAGACTAGAAGCTCAAATAGGATAATTAGTTGAGTCTAACATGAGGAGAGAACTAGATCAACTACCAAACCTACCAATTTCAAACCCCACTTAATGACCACCAACCACCTGGATTAAATTATCAATCTAATGTTTCATCTAAGAATCTCCAATTTGAGAATACCAAAGTAATTCCTGAACTTAAAAGCTATAGGATTCTTATGGACCCATACCAAGACCAGGTGAGAGAGGCTAGTACTGATGCTAGCCAAAATAAAAATTTAGAGGAACTGGTTAGTACTGAGACTAACCACATAGAAGAACCCAAGCTAAGAATTAGTACTGATGCTAGTTCCAGTTTAAATGAGATAGAAATAAGGGAAAAGAGAATAGCTTATAAACCTAATATCCTATTCCCTTCAACCCTAGAAGCTGGTTCTTCTTATAAAAATCAAAAGGCATGTAATGAAATATCAATGGAGTTGTTTAAGCAGGATCACATTAATTTACCTCCAGAATTAAAACCGCCTTTAGTCACCATTCCAGCACCCATTGAATCAAACTTAACTCCTAAAACTCCATTCATGAGCATTTTAGAAGAACAAATAGGAGTAATTCTTAATAAACATGGGTCTGAGAATGGAATTATAAAATATATCCCAAAAATTAATAGTGAATATATCGATAATGGGATTAAAAATCAACATCAACTTTCTGAGATTGGCAATCCAAAACCATTGGAATTTATCAATCCAATATTCGACACAGGATAGTGAGCTACATTGTGTCTGGCTGAAGACGGTAAACTTAGCGCTTGTTGGGAGGCAACCCAATATTTAGTTTTTATCTAATTTATCTTATTTTTTTTTAGAATAATTTGAATAAGTTGGAGGGAGAGCTCAAATTTGTAAAGGCATGTGCTGGACCAAAAAAAAATAAAAAATAAAAAAAAATAAAAATATATATATACTGAGTTAGGTGTATTCTTCCATGTTCTTTATTACATCCTTTATTTTTTCTTCTCCATTGAGGACAATGTCGATTAAGTTGGGGGGAGGAAAAAATAAAAATTTTAAAATTTTAAGTCCTCGAAAAAATTAGTATTTAGTATTTAGATACCTGATTATGCTTAAGAATCGAATTAAACTAAGCATTTTTAAAAGAAAATTGATACACAGATCAGAGAATCTGTGAGATATTGAGGAATCAAGTATTAAGAAAATTCAATAAAGAGTTAAGTCCAGAACATAAATTTTTTTTTTTTTTGGAGCATTTCTAATTATTTCTACTAGCATCAAAGAAAAGTCTACTTTTTATAGGCTTCATATAAAAATTTATTTTAATAAAATAGTTTTCAAGTACTTCTCACTGAGTAACCGGGCCTCTTTGCCTAAGCAAGCATTGAGTTTCGCGTCAAAAGGTGGGAAGGGCAAAGAAGCTCGTTGTAAAGCTAGTCTTAACTCGTAGCCTATTTGATTCGAGCTAGTAAGCCCGAGGGGTATTCTATACCTAATGCCCTAAAGCCAACTGGTTTGGGAGTCATTGGCCCAAGACTCGCTACATGGATCAAATAGAAAGCTTAAGGAGTTAAGACACTCAATAGTGGTACAACGTTAAAAAAAAAAAAAAAAAAAAAAAAAAAAAAAAAAAAAAACATTGGTTTCCCACCAAGTAACCGGGTCCCGTTGCCTAAGTAAGCAATGATATTCGCGTCAAAAAGTGGGCAATGTGAAAAAAATTAATAAATGAAGGATGGAAGTAGCAATACACCTGCCTATATGAAAGTTTAGACAAATCAGAGATAAAAGTGAAATAATTTAGAAAAAGTTCTAAAAAATTTATTATTCTTTACTTAATTTTTCTATTGATAAGTATTAATACCCCAATGATATATCTCATTTAAGCTCTACTGAATATCAATGGCCATTTTGAAAATTGCTTAGGTAAAATAAGCCGACTCAGCCATTGAAGCCATCAGCCGGTCCACGATCTAGGCGTGGACCACCAGCTCAGCAAATTCCGGCGAATCAGAGATTGCCACGTGGTGGACCTAGACCCCTTAAGGGTCTACAGAAATTTATCGTGGCTCACAAGGGTAATTTAGTCTTTTCATCCGATAATAGCGGCGCTGATTGGTTGCGGTGTGCGGTGCGGTCGGTCCACGCGGTCCATGGGAACAGTTATTGCGCGATCGGACGGATGTGGTTGTTTGCGGTCAGGATCGGACGGCTGTGGTTGCTTCCGAATTTTATTCAGATACAAACATCACGCGGATCACCATCGGACGACAGCGCTCGATCCAGGCGATGATTGACGGTCCAAAATGCTGCCGGCGGTGATCAAGACTCCCGAAGCGTGATTTGCGGCCAGATTTTCTCGATCAAGCACGATCCAACGGCCAGAATTTAATCCGACCCGATCTGAGCTTATCTGCATCCGATTTTGATGATTTTTGGACCGTTGGATTTCTATTGAATGGCTGGATTTTATCAGATTTATCAGAGTCATATCAGAGCTATTTTGATTCAAATTTTATTCGAATTTATTTGTATTTTGACGGTTACAAAGGCATTAGTCCCATATTGCCTTTAGAAAAAAATATCCAGCCCTTCTAGCTCTATAAATAGGACCCCAGGCCACCAGAAATCAACATCTCCAATCAAGGTGAAGCTTTGGTACAAGGCGAAGCCAGGCTATGGGTTAAAGGCTGCTTCGAAGCAACGGGTGCCGAGAAGAAGAGCCGAGCTTCTACACCATCTTTCTGCCAATGCCGATCCAAGATCAGAGATCAGGCTATTTTATTTTTTTATATTCTATGTATTTAAATTCTAAAATTTTAATTAATAAAAGTTTTATTTTTGTATTTTAATTTCTTGCTTTTAATTTTTATTATAATTTAATTTCTATATTTTAATTATTACTTTTTATTTTATTGCAAGTAGATGCTAAGATCTAACTAATAGATCTTAGTACCAAATTTAAATTTCTGCACCTTTTAATTTTTGCTTTTAATATTCCGACTTCACTTTTGATTCTGAAAACTCAAATCCTTTTCTTCTTTTCTTTCCAAAAATCAAAGATTTCAAATCTAAAAATACTACCTTCCCTGTGGATTCGACCCGACTCACTACTATCTACGCAATTTTAATGATTTTAAGAAGTCGGATTAAACTGATAAATACGGTGTCTTAATGACAGCATCGCATCCCTATCACACTCCATTTGCTCCCCTCTAGTTGGAGGAAGCCACGGGAAAAAAGAAGAAGAGGGCTATCGACAAGAAGGTCGAAAGGAGGGTTGGGAGCTCTGAAAGTGGGGGTCTCGACCAAGAACAAGCTTCTCTGGATGATCGAAAGGTCGTCCAATCACTTATGAAGGGGAGTATTCTTTTCCATATTGCAGCGAAGATGCTGCAGAGGGGCGACGTCAAGAGATTCGATGAGTCCTTTGCCACCTACCTTGAGTTAGTCTTCTCTCTCATAGTCTTGGTCTGGGGTCTTTTCCATTTTCGAAGTCAGGGCTCCCTAATTTTAACTTGATTTTCTATCATAGCTCAGATATTATCTCTTCGCCCACTTTGAGGCGATCGGTCAGAGGCAGGCTGAAGCCTCAAACGCCCTCGAGGAAGCTCGTGTAGAGGTCGAGAAGGCCTGGGTCGAAGTCGAGAGCATGAGGGTGGCTTCGAAAATCCAATCCACTGAGGTCAAGCACCTTCGGGAAGAGTTGAGCGTGGAGTGTGAGAAGACGACGAACTTGAGGACTGCCCTAGCTCAAGAGGAGGAAAAAAGGAAGGCGCATGAAGGGGTCAGCACGATGGTGGAGTGAGCAGTCGAAAGCTTCAAATCCTCTAGGGACATGGAGGATATTAAAATAGCTTTTCCTCAGGAGGCCTTCATCGAGGGGTTCTAGATCTGCCTGGGGAGGGTCGCTGAGAATTTTTTTGAGGTAGATTTAGACCTCTTGATGGAAGAGCCTAGCGATAGAGTCGATCCTTCATCCCTTGAGGTTGAAGTTGCTCCGACCGACGTCCCTTCTTCTTCAGCAGTAGGAGCTATCTTGGAAGCTCCCAAACCCATCGCTGCAGCACCCGAGCCTACCCATGGATCGGATGTGAATGAAGATGCTCCGACCTCTCCTATGGCCGAGTTGCCCAAGGTCTAGATTTCCAAAGATCGTGTAGCTTTTTTTTTCTTTTTTTTTAATGTTGATGTATTTAAAAATATCCAAGTAAATAAAAGATAAATCTTTTTCTAGCCTTATACTTTGTATTGTCGTTTGCATGGTTCAGAATGCTTTTGACGACCTAGGTCATGACTCCCCTCTTCTAGTTGATGCTAATCCTTTGCCCCATGGGGTTTCGATTAAACCACTGATTAGGAGCTTGAAGAAGAAGATTCATCGCTTCAAGAAGAAGTTGAGAAAAATCAAGGATGATCTCCATGAATCGAGGAAGAATGCTTCGAAGGCGACTATCGAAGTTACCCATCTTAGGAACCTGCATAAGAAGGACTCTACCAGTTTTAGCATTCATAAGGATAGCTTCGAGAAAGAAATGGCCGAACTGAGAAGAAGCGCCATTAATAAATCTTGAAAGTTAACGACAAAGATCAGCTCCCTTGAGATTGACCTTACGGTGGCAAAAGAAAAAATTCAACTGTTGGAGAAAATTTCACAATGGTCTACCGATAGGATCTGGTACGATTGAGACTAGTCCAAGAGATTCTTCGAACTTCAGAAGTAGCTCTACGATGTTGAAGCCTAGCATAATGAGTATAAACTAACTTGATCGAAGAAGGTGACTAGGCTCGAGCACGACCTTCGGGCAGCTAATAGAGAGGTGAGCCATCTCCAGCAATAACTGGTTGATGGTCGATGGGTTGTCTCTAGTAGAGGGTCGGAGGAGATTGCCTCCTTGAAGAAGACCATCAGAGAGCTTTCAAAGGCTGTCAGGATGGAGAAAGCCAAAGTTCAGCAGTTGAAGCTCCAACTGATCTATGAGCATCAAGCCATCCAAGATGTAGAGGTCGAGTTTGAGGTCCTAAGGGGGCAGCGGTAGGAGCTCGAGGGCCAGTTTGGGCATATCAATAGAGTGTACATAGATAATTTATATAAAAAGAAAGAACTTGAGGAGAAAATTGTTAGGTTGAAGCCGGCCTTGGTGATGGTCGACGTCGACAATCCAAAGCCTGAGGAGTCCAATCCATCTTAAGACTTTGCCTCCTTATATATATATATATATATATATTTTATAATCGATCTTGCCGATCTCTGTCGCGTTGGCTTTCTTGTAATATGTAGTCGATTTGGCCGACCTTCATCCTGCTTGTAATAAATTTAAACTTGTAATAAAATAATACCTTGTCCGTCATTGCCTCATGTGAATGCAATGCTTGCCTTCGATCCTTCTCTCTCTATTTTTTTTACTCTTATTAGGATGAGATTCTCCTCCTATTCCTAATGAGACCGTAGGGGCATATTAGGATCGGTGTCAGAGCCTCTCCCCTCATCTTGGCTAAAGCGAATGAGGCCTTCGATTTTGCTCAAGTTAGGATGAGGTTCTCCTCCTTTTCTTAACAGACTGTAGGAGCACATTAGGGCCGTTGTCAGGGTCTCTTCCCTCATCTCATTTAAAATGAATGAGGCCTTCGACTTTGCTCACATTAGGATGAGGTTCTCCTTCCTATTCCTAATGGCCTATAGGAGCACATTAGGGCCATTGTCAGGACCTCTCCCTCATCTCATCTAAAATGAATGAGGCCTTCGACTTTGCTCACGTTAGGATGAGGTTCTCTCCTATTTTAGGGAAATTCTCTCTCTATTGGACTGTAGGCACATTGGGCTGTCAAGGCTCTTCCTTATCTCGTCTAAAATGAACAAGGCCTTCGACTTTGCTCATGTTAGATGAGATTCTCCTCCTATTCCTAACGGACTGTAGGAACATATTAGGGCCATTGTCAGGGGCTCTCCTCTCATCTTGTCTAAAATGAACGAGGCCTTCAACTTTGCTCATGTTAGGATGAGGTCTCCCTCCTATTCTTAATGGACTGTAGGGCACATTAGGACCATTGTCAAGACCTCCCCTCATCTCGTCTAAAATGAATGAGGCTTTCGACTTTGCTCAATTAGGATGAGGTTCTCCTCCTATTTCTAATAGACTATAGGAGCACATTAGGGCCATTGTCAGGAACTCTTTCCTCATCTCGTCCAAAATGAATGAGGCCTTCGACTTTGCTCATATGTTAGGAATGAGGTTCTCTTCCTGTTCTTAACGATTGTAGGGGCACATTGGGGCCGTTGTCAGGCCTCTCTTTTCATCTCATCTAAAATAAATGAGACCTTCGACTTTGCTCACGTTAAGAGGAGAGATTCTCTCCTATTTCTAACAGACTGTAGGGGCACATTAGGGCCATTGTCAGGGCATCTTCCCTCATCTCGTCTAAAATGAACGAGGCCTTCGACTTTGCTCACATTAGGATGAGATTCTTCTTCTATTCCTAATGGACTGTAGGGGCATATTAGGGCCATTATCAGAGCTTCTTCCCTCATCTCATCTAAAATGAACGAGATCTTCGACTTTGGTCATATCAGGATGAGGTTCTCCTCCTATTCCAAATGAACTATAGGGGCACATTGGGGCCGTTGTCAGGATCTCTCCTCTCATTTCATCTAAAATAAATGAGGCTTTCGACTTTGCTCACATTAGGATAAGGTTCTTCTTCTGTTCCTAACATGGCCGTATTTATCGTGAGATTAAGTTCTAGGGGTAGCCCCCTTTATTACCGATATACAATAAAGATTAGGATGTTGAAGTAGGAGAATTTTATTATAATCAAATCATTGATAATACATTCGCAAATTTTTTAAATTTCATGGTTGAGGTAGGTCTGCCCTTTCGAGTTCCTTCAAGTAGTATGTCCTGGGCCGGATGATTTTCGTGATCTCGTAGGGTCCTTTTCAATTTGGGGCAAGCTTCTCCTGGTTCCGAGGCTAAGAGATGGTGGCTTGCCGAAGCACTAAGTCCTCCACTCTGAACATTTTACCTCTCTGGAGTTATAGTATCGGACCATCTTTCGCCTGTAAGCTGCCATCCGAACTTGGGCTTTCTCTCTATTTTCTTTCAACAGGTTGAGGTTGGCTCAGAGGTCTTGCGGATTATGCTACTCATTGAAAGCCACTATCCGTGCTGATGGAAGCTTAGGTTTGATCAGGATGACTATCTCTATTTCAAAAGCTAAGTCGAACAGTGTTTTTCTAGTCGGCAGCCTTTGGGTAGTGCGGTATGCCCATAGAATATTATAAAGTTCGTCCGCCCAAGCCCCTCTTGCTCTTTCGAGTCTTTTCTAGATGCCTTGCAATAGGGTCTGGTTGGTCACTTTAGCTTTCCTATTTATCTATGGATGAGCTACCGATGTAAAGTGATGAAAGATATTCAGACCTTCACCAAACTCGGCGAACCTCACCCCTGCAAATTTTTGACCATTATCTATTATGAAAGTTTGAAGCAGTCCAAATATGCAGATGATCGACTTTCAGATGAAGTCCTGCACCTTGGCTTTGGTAATCTTTGCCAGTGGTTCAGCCTTGATCCATTTAGTGAAATAGTTGATGGTGACTAGGAGAAACTTTTGTTGCTCAGATGCCATTAAGAAGGGTCCAAGAATATCCATTCCTCACTATGCAAAAAGCCATGGAGCACTCAACGGAGCAAGCTCGGTGGCTGGTTGCCTTTGGACATTCACGTTTCTTTGGCAGTGGTCACATCTCCTGACGTAATCAATACAATCACCATGCATAGTCGGTCAGTAATATTCTTATCGAAGTAGCTTATGAGATATAGATATGGCACCCAGATAGCTCCCATAAATTTTCTTGTGCACTTCTCATAGTGCAAAATCGGCCTCAGAGGGTCGGAGGCACCTCAATAATGATAGAGAATATGATCTTTTATATAGCTTATTCTCATAAAGAACATACCCGAAGGCTTGATTTCTTTACTTTCGAGCCTCTTTCGGCTCACAAGGAAGAATCCCGTCCTTAAGATAAGCGGTTAGCGGGTCAATTTAGTAGGGCTCCTAGCCAACCTACATGATAGGTTGCGGTTCCTCTTTGCATGGGCATTTCACTGTCTCATAATAAGCTTCTTTTGGAAGCTCGTTAGGAGCTAGGTGGCTAGCTTGGAAAGAAGATTGGTCCTAGCATTTTCCGCTCTCGAGATTTATCGAATGCTGAAGCTGTCGAAGGCTGGGGTCAAGCTCTTCACCTTCTCAAGATATTTTACCATGCTCTCTTTCCTAGCTTCATAACTGCCATTGACTTGCCCCATGACCAGTTGGGAGTCACTACAAATATGAAGTCGATCAGCTCTCGATTCTTTGGCTATCATAAGCCTGGCTATTAGGGCTTCATATTTTACCCCATTGTTTATCGCCAAAAATTCAAAATGCAGTGCGTACTCCATGATGATTCCTTTTGGATTGATCAGGATCAGCCCAGCACCTGCTCCGGAAGCGTTGGAGGAGCCATCGACATATAGGGCCTAGAAATCTTTAGGAAGATCCGTTCTTTCTGCAGAGGAGCTCAGGTGCAACCATGGAATGTTGGTTTCATTCTGAAGCTCAACATCGTCTGGGATGGTACATTCAACTATGAAGTAGGCCTGTGCTTGAGCCTTGATTGCTGGTCGAGATTGATAGTTGATGTTGAACTCTATAAATTCAATGGCCCATTTTGCAGTTCTTTCGAAAGCATCCATTTGATGAAGGATTGCTCTGATCGGTAGGTCAGTGAAGAGTATTATAGCATGTCCCTAAAAGTGAGGCTGAAGTCTCTTTGCTGCAATTAGAAGAGCATAAGTTAATTTTTTCAACTTTGTATACTGATCTCGGCATCTCTTAGGATCTGGCTTATATAGTAGACTGGTCGCTGCACTTTTGCCTCTTCTTTGACTAGGATTGCCACTAGCACCGCAGGAGAGACCATGAGGTAGAGAAATAGCACATCTCTAGATTCAGATTTGGCTAGTAGGAGAGGCGAGCTGAGGTAGTTCTTAAGCTCATCGAACGACTTTTGGCATTTCTGACTTTGGTGAAAATCTTTTGATTTTCTGAGGATTTGGAAGAAGGGCATGTAGCGTTTGACCGACCTTGAGATAAAATGATTCAAAGATACCACCTTCCTGATTAGGTGCTGAACTTCTTTGATGGATTTTGGAGCGGTCATCTTCTGGATAGCTCAAATCTTCTCCGGATTGGCCTCAATTCCTCGTCTTGAGATCATAAACCTCAAAAAGTTTTCTGAGGCTACCTCAAAGGTACTCTTGGTTGAGTTCAACTTCATCTTGTATTTTCTAAGCGCATCGAAAGCCTCTTCAAAGTCGGCAACATGATTGTTAGACATTTGGCTTTTGACGAGTATGTCGTCGACGTAAACCTCCATATTATGGTAGATTTACTTCTTGAAGATTTTATTGACTAAGTGCTGATAAATTGCACCTACATTCTTAAGCCCAAAGGGCATGATCCTATAACAGTAAAGACCATGGTTAGTAATAAAAGCAATATTCTCCTCATCCTCCGATGCCATGCAAATTTGGTTGTAGTCAGAGAAGGCATCCATGAAGGTAAGGAGCTCGTAGCCTGAAGTCGCATCCATCAGTTGGTCGATTCTGAAAAAGGGATAGCTATCTTTTGGGTAGACCTTTTTCAGCTTCTTAAAGTTGATGCACATCCTCCACTTGCCATTGGCTTTCTTGACTAAGACCATGTTAGAGACCCAGGTCAGATAGCTGACTTCTCGAATAAATCCAACTTTGAGAAGCTTGTCGACTTCTTCTGCTATTGCCTTCTGCCTTTCTGGTTCATGGCCCCAAATTCTTTCTTTCACTGATCGATGCTTGGGATCAATGTTTAGCTGATGTTCCATAACCTCAACATCAATCTCAGGCATATCTGTTGGAACCCAGGCGAATATGTCAGCATTCCTCCATAAAAAGACAATGAGTTGCTCCTGAACTTCATCTTCTAGATTGGAGCCAATTTATACCATATGCTTCGTATTCCCATCATTCAGGGGGACGATCGTAAGATCTTCTATGGGCTCGCCCCATTCTTTAGTAAGGTCATCACAGACATCAAGCCCGTCAACTGGGCAGGGGTCAAGTCGAGTGCCATTTTGTAAGGCGATGGAGTAGCAGTGCCAGGCTAATGCTTGATCATCTCTAATTTCACCTATTCCATTATTTGTTTGGATATTTATCTTCAGGTAATAGGTCAACACCATGACTCATAGTGCATTCAAATCAGATCGATCGAGGATTGCATTGTAAGCAGAGGAGGCTTTCACCACCAAAAAGTCGACCCATGCTTTGGCCTGCTTTGGATATTGTCCTACAGTCATGGCTAGAGTTATCATTCCCTCCACTGGCACAGTGTCGCCAGTGAAGCCGACCAACGAGGAGCTCTTGGATCCTTGACAATTATTGGATATGGACATTTTAAAAAATGCATCATAATACAGAATGTCAGTGGAACTTCCATTATCTACCAAAACATGGCATACATTATTATTAGCAATGTTTAAAGAGATTATAACTGCATCGTTGTGCAAAAATTAGACTTCTTGGGCATCCTCATTGGTGAAAGTGATGGGCTCCTCAGTCCTCCATCTCTTCTTAGGCTTTGTCGATCTGCTAGCCTCCTCATGCCGAAGTCCCCTAGAGATGGTGTTAATGATGCCAATCGAAGGTTGATCTTCTCATTGCTCCTCATCCCTCGATGGTTCTGATGGTGGGGGTGCTCTCGATCGATCCTCCCATCCTTTCGATCGACGTCATAGAAATCGGCCAAGCCTACCATGCTTGATGAGCTCTTCGATCTCATCTTAGAGCTGGATGCACTCTTCTATATCGTGATCGTGATCATGATGGTAAAGGCAGAACTTGCTAGGATTGTGCTTGCTGGGGTGAGTGTGCATCCTTTTCGGTCTTGATAGTTGCTTTCTGATCTCTATCAATACTTAGATTTTTGGAGCTTTGAGAGGGGCGTAGTTGTGGAATTTTCTCAAGGGAGAGCTCCGTCGTGCCCTTCTATCCGGGCTTCTTTGCCTCTAGGCCCGGGTAGGAGTTTAGGCCTACTTACGCTCCAGAGAAGTTCGAGAGCGTGGTCGAGCTCTACTCAATTTTTCTTCAACCGCGGACACATTCGGTTCACTCGTCCATCACTCTTGGGTGGCTTCATTATCCCTGGCTTTAAAGGCCTCCTCAGTCGGGCCTTCAGCCCAAGCCAGCATATCGATAAAGTCCTTAGGATACTTCTTCTCCAGAGAGAATAATAAATTATTCTTCTGAAGGCCTCCCTTGAGTGTGGCCATTGTAATAGACTGGTCCAGGTTCTGGACCTCCAATGCAGCAGCATGAATCGGATGACATAAGTTCGGATAGATTCTCCCTCCTTTTGTCCGATATTCATTAGAAAATTCGAACCTTGGTGGGGACGTTGGCTGCTAACAAAATAAGCCACAAACTGATGGCTCATTTGATCAAAGAAAAAAATGGTACCTAGCCTAAGAGTCGAATACCAATTCTTGATAGCTCCCTTGAGGGTGGATGGAAAAGCCCAGCATGAAATGACGTCTGGCGCACCGTGAAGCAGCATCATTATCTAGAAGACCTTCAGGTGGTCGACCGGATCGATGGTCTCATTATAACTCTCAAACTGAGGGAGCTTGAAGTTCGATGGGATCGATTCCTGCACAATGTTCTAAGAAAAAGGAGGGTCGGTGCAAATATCGTTACCATAGGAGGAGGGAGCATGATGGAGTTCTTCGATTCATTGACTTATTTTTTGGAGCTTTTGATTCAGAAGATCTTCACAGTTGTTGATCTCTAGAATTTTTTGGTGGAATGGGGGCAAAGCTTTCTCCAAGGTCGAGTTATGGTTCGAGCAAGGGCTCTCCACCCTCTGCTTTCCTTTTCTGAGGGTCGCTGATTGACTGACCCAAGTTGGTCGCCTTCAG
Source organism: Cocos nucifera (assembly GCA_006176705.1). Taxonomy (NCBI): domain Eukaryota; kingdom Viridiplantae; phylum Streptophyta; class Magnoliopsida; order Arecales; family Arecaceae; genus Cocos; species Cocos nucifera. The sequence continues at coordinate 893,469 of QRFJ01000623.1, forward strand.
ATTGGATTCTTTAGCTCTCGAGAAATCTGCTCCAATCGAGATGGCACTTGAGATGGTTGCTATTGCCGCATGACCTGCACTACTTCAGTGAGGCCATGGATCTACAGGACCAGTAGGTCAAACTACACCATGTCCACCATTGCAAGCGGTGGAGCTTGAGACGTAGGAGATGAAATAGAGGTGAAAAGATCTGGATGAGATCTGACTGTAGAGGTGGTTGACCATCTGGTTGAAGCCTTTCTAGGAGGCATCCTTGAGAGGTCGAGAGGAAAAGTAGAACTCTGGCTGGGATGAGAGGGATCTCCATCACGTATTCCTTCAAGAATAAGAGAACCTTAATAACTTAAGGCCCATCCTCTAGCACCAATCTTGTTGGCACGAAATCTAGCCATCGTCAGAGTCAAAACTAGATTTAGAGAGGACGAGGTCGCCACCAGGACCTACAAAAGAAGTCTCATCCGGAGTGTAGAGTGGTGGCTTCGGCAAGACCCTCCAATGATCAAGTCAGCACTTTTGGCCAATAGAAATAGAATACATAGAGATGTTCTAGCAGAGTTTTGAGGAAGAGAAGGAGAGCTTTTGAGAGAAAGCGTATCTAGAGGATTTCTTATATGGACGGAGTCTGTAATAAACTAATAGTGATAGTCATAACCATCCGATAGTGGGCCATTCAGAGACATGTGAAGTTTGTTATAGAGGATAGTGTCTGTTGTCACGATGTGCGAGCCCGTCGGGATCCAACGATCGAAGATCGGATGGGAGAGATTGATAGTTCTTTCGGCTATATCGAGGACAAGTGTCGAGGTCCTCTAGGGTTGCTGGATGGAGTTCGGAGGAAGTTTAGCTATTTGGAGGAGTCCGTCTGAAGGAAAAATTTGGACCGTTAGAGTAGTCCGATTGAAGGAGAAGTCTGGTAGAAGTTTGATTGTTGGAGGAGTCCAGTTAGGGAAAGAGTCTGGTTGAAGAAGAAGTTCAGAAGAAGTTCAATTGCTGGAGGAGTCTGGCTGAAGGAGAAGTTTGAAAGAAGTCCGACTGTTGGAGGAGTCTGGCTGAAGGAGAAATTTAGAAATAGTTCAACTATTGGAGGAGTCTAGCTGAAGGAGAAGTTCGAGAAAAGTTCGACTATTGGAGGAGTCTGGCTGAAGAAGAAGTTTGGGAGGAGTTCAACTATTGGAGGAGTCTCGAGGTTTAACCATGGAGGCTGCTACCGTGTGGGATTCTTCCGAGATCAAGCATCCAGTCGAACTTTGGCAGGAGTGGATTTATCCCCAATAAGTAGGTAGGTTCTGGACTAATTATTTCTTCAAATAACTTTTAGTAATTAATTTTGCCCCAGGAGCCTTTTTAGTTGACTTTAGTCTTCTCTACAAGGTCTGGTTAAGTTCAACCATTAATATGATCAACTGAGTGCATCTAACAAATAAATGACTAGACCTGAATTTGGCCAGCCAACCTAACCATCCATCGAAGCAAGCTACTAAGTTATCATATTATGAATGATAATTCCAATAGTAGATGAGCATCAGATCATTGGACCTCCAATGATCATCAGACTAATGGACATATTATCATCCAACTTAATGGGAGGCTATAATCTTGTTATCGTTATAACAATTTTATTTTATGGACCTAATAATTTAGAAGATTTATTAAAGGATAAAGAGAGAAGGTTAATTAGCAGTCAACAATCCTCTCACTGACTACACTAAGTCATAAAAAGGATTAAAGACATTAGCAAATTAATTGGCACCTAAATCAATTACACCGATCAACCTTAGTAACATGGGTCAGTTTGAATTGATTAAGTAATCTAATCAAAACATAATCTACTAATCTACTAGGATGGCTAGGTAAGTGAGATCGGTGTAAGGAATATACCATTAACTCATCAAAGACTCATCAGTGTGAGTAGCTCCTAATTAGAAATCATCGGTCTAAATTGCCAAACTTATTTTAAATATCATCCAGTTAATTAGTTTCGATTTGATCCACCTAATAATTTAGGCTCGGTCACTGAGCCACAATCAAGATCTATTTGGTAGAAACATGGATTTGATCAACTATAACTATTGAGAATTGATCAAGAGAAAAATTGACCTAATTTAAATTAATAATTAATTAAATTTAATTAATTATTTAATCCATCATTTATATGCTTTCTATCCTTAGGTCTAACCAAGTTAATGGAATCTGATCTGAGCTAATCCCATAATCCCAAGGTTTATGAATATGGGCTTTAGATCTTTGATTCTTCAATCTAGATCTTTTGGTTTCATAGCTTAATTCTTAATTAAGTTCATGAACATTGAAACTCTTTCAACTCGTAAAATAATTTTATATAAATTTTATGAAAAAATATTATGCTCTGTAATTGGGGTCGACCCCTGCCTAATTAGGATCGGCTCCTCCCAACAGGTCAACCCATAGGTTGACCTCTGTGGCAAAATAAAGAGCTAAAAAATTTTCATCTGCAATAAATGGGTTGATCCCAATAGAAAAGGGGTCGACCCTAGGGATTGGAGTTGACTCAAACAACGAAAAGGATCGACCCCTGCAGGCATGCCAGCAATAATTGCTAAGTTTCAAACATTCTAATTTTTGCATAAAATCCAATAAAATCAATCATAAATCAATGTTAGATCTTATCTAAACATATTTATAATTCTAGATTTTATTTTTAATGAATAGATTCATCTTTTCATGCAACTTTTGTACCAAATACAAACAATCCTAGGATTTCACAAATCTAAATTTTGCAGAAAAGTAAGTTTTGATCCTTTTATATTTTTTCTTCATAAAAAAATCATAGTGGCACCCCTACACGCCATCAAAAATCCCTATTGAATAGGAAGAGAGGGCCTTTAAACCCAACTTTCTCTTATAACCAGATGGCTTAGTGATTTATCCATTCTAAATACTAAGTTATAAGAAAATAAACTAATCTAATCATATTTAGATCTTACTTTAGATCTCATCTACATCAAATCTTATGCATCTCATGCATCAAAAATTCAGATTTTAATACCTATGCATGCATATCATATCATACGAGGAACCAGATGCTCTGATACCACTATTGGAGAAGCATGAGGGTTTTATGCATGATTTTTAAAATTTTTTTGAAAATATAGCAGTGGAAGACTTTAGATTAAACCTTTTAATCTAAATATGTATTTGATCTAATATATAAACATCCTTTATTAGGACCTATGATATGATATCATGCATATAAAACTGAAATAGAAAAATATATGAGATCGAATCTCATACCTGAACTCGAAGCGAAGATCGCTGTTGGTGGAGATTTTGTTTGTTGCTTCGGCTGCGCACACAAATGGCCTTTAAGGATATCCATGCGAAGCCTAATCTATCAGCTCCCAAAGTGCTAGCTCCTTATAAAAGACTTTCTTTAATGACTGAAGAATAAAGGAATAAGGGATTGGAACAAAAGACCAACCTTCTCTTGTTTCTCTCATAAAATCCTAGCCTCTCACCCAATAGAGGAACAGATTTCTCTAGAAATCACATGCTAAGGAAGCCCACCCTAAGCCTCACGCCTAGAGACTCTCTCTAGTTTTCTCATGCCCAAAAGCTCTCTAAAATTTTGATTCTTCTTTGTCTCATAAAGGGTTGTTTATATAGAATGCTGAAACATAGAGTCGGAGATTGGAACAAAGTCCAACTCAAAACTTTTTTGGATTGAAACTTTCTAAACCCTAACTCTATCCATAAGGAGGGTACCAAGGGGGCTGGGCATCCAGGTTTCACACACACGAACCCTTTGTGCATAGAGAATTATGAGGGGCATTTAGGATTAGGCGCAAGGGAGACTATGAAATCCAATTGGACTCTTTGATTCTCATCTAATTTGGTTCAAATCAAAGCAACTTTGGTCAGAGCCAAATATATGAGTTGACCTAATCTAATTAGGCTCTTAATCTCTTGATCAAATTAAGAATTAATTGAGTTCAAGATCTGATCAAATCAGAATCACATCTTTCTTAGCAATTAGGTTATTCAAAAATCTAATCGGATCAGACCTAATTGAATCTAATTCAATGAGTCTTGATCTCATTCTCATAATTTAATCAAATTGAGTTAATTAACAATCTAATTATTAATTATTTTTTTAATTAATTATATTAGATTAATTATCAATCATATTGATAATTAAATTCTTCAATGATTCATAATCATTAATCAGCCATTTGATCGGATCAAAGCTTTTATATGTATGACCCCATAGGTTCGAACACTGAGCTGGTAGCGTAGGAACAAGCTTCCTATAATAATTAGAGTGACCATCTAGCTATGATACTCGACGATCAGATAGAGTCGAATGTAGTGAAGCAACATTCATAATCTATTGGAATATGATTATCATATAATTTATCTTCTTGACCAATAATGCTTAAAAAAATATTAGAGTTTACTGTCTACTTTTGATTAGTAATCCTTATAGTATCTTAACTTACTCAATTCTATGACTCTCATAAGGACTACCTTGGCCAAGATTTTGCTAAATAAAAATATATTGAGATATTCTCTCCAATTTTACTTGGAGTGGTTAATTTTCATATTGACTCATGCATCGACTTAACAAGTACTTGATTATATCTAGAAACCTTTCATCACTGAATTAGAAATTTAGGTAGATTGGTACCAAAGTATAGCAAGTTGCTTGCAAGTCACTGTGATGATCTCAGGTCAAAGGGATATGGATATCCATATCCCCTTGGATAATACTCTTGACAGTAGAGTGCTTCAGAATGGCCATGTTCAATGCAGATTATATCTCACCTATATGCCATACCAATGTCAACATATTTCTTAGTTAAGAGGACAATCAACCCATATGGTATATAATGACCTATACTTGATACAAATATTGTCCTTATTAATTTTGAATCATTTGGCCGTGAATAAGTTTAAAAACCACACAATAAATTCTTCTTTATCGTATTAGAAGTACTTCTAAGAATTTTCATCATAACAATGGAGTTTGATTAAAATGTATAACCTTATGATAAAATATGCCAAATAACTTTTATTAATGAATGATTCATATATATTTACATAAATGATCTCAATCATCTACAATCTAGAAGATTGAATTTAGAATATATTTTTCAATAATTTCTTCACCATTTGGAAGCATATTTTAGCTCAAAGATTGCTGGAGAGTCACTACTTGCCATTAGAGGGTATTATAGAGTGGTTAGAGGGTATTAAATATAACATTTCAAGTTAAACAACTAGCCATTATGAATTGTCAAGACATAGGAACCAACATCCGTGTTGCCTCCTATAGTTAGGGGTTGATATTAGGGTTGCCTCCTATGAAAAAGTAGAAAAATTGCTCTCCATTTCCACCGATGGTACAACAAGGGTTGACATTAGTGTCGCCCTTTAGCATTAGGGTCGACACTAGGGCCACCTTTAAGGCATGCCGGTTGCTCTTTCTCTTAGGGGATGACCTAGGGGTCGCACCCTAAGCTCCAAAGGTCAGTCCATGATGTTTAGATTGCTGATTTTTCAAAGTTTTGGCTATCAAATGCCTTGGAATCACTTCCTATCCATTTTCGGTCATCTTTTCATGCTTCCCAAAACCATCAATCTTATCTCCAACTTGGAAAAATTGATCCTTTGGCTCTCTCCATGTATCTCTATTTGCTCAAACTTCTTGAGCTTCCTTGAAACATGCTTTAAACTAGTTCAAAGACATAAAAGCTTTATTTACTAACTCAATTATTTTGTGATTATCAAAATTAATTCTTAGATCAACAATCATTTTCTTTCTTTTGATGATGACAAAATATTGAGTATAAGCAGAATAAACCATGTAATATATTGGAGCAGAGTGATGTCTGTAGATATTATGCCACTAAAGAGCATTAAAGCATTCTATATCAAGGCATGTATAAGTATTAGAGTATTTCACAAATTATCAAGCATTATATTAAAGCATTCCATGAATCTTCAAGAATTGTATCAGGGCATTGGTGGATAATTACGTAGATTTTCAAGGCAATGTGTTAGAGTATATATGTGCATATACATTGTATAGGAGGCATATAGATGCATATACATTATGTCACAACATTGCATTGATTGTGCATGTACGCTGTATTTGCACATTGTATCGATGCAATCAAGCATCAGAGTACTATAAAATGATCAATTATTAGAGCAAATGTCAAAAATCAATCATCATACCATCAAACATATATCAAGCCATCAATCATATACTTACTCCCTTACAATGATTACTATTTGTACCACTTCTACTTATACCATATAATGCATAGCATATCTACTATCCCTTTTTAACATCATCAAATAAGGTAGATCAAATATAGCCATTCATAGCACATGTATTCCCCATTTTATAAGATAGAAACATCCATAAGCAAGATAAATAGGTCCAGAATAAGTCATATACATCAGAAACAATAAAAGATACAATAGTCATAAGTGGCACATGAAGGAAAATCCTGATTTTCTAGACTAGGTTTGTTCAGGTCTGATCGGATTAAGAGATATATTTTAAATTTTTTTTTTTTAATCTGAATCAGATCTAGGATGTTTCAGATTTAATTTTTATTATTCTAATAATTAAAATAAAATATAAATAAATTAAATTAGATTTAATATACCTTGATGTAGGATAATCCTATTACCCATTGATGATCCTATAAGCAGCGGAAGGTTCTAGATCTAGCCATTCAAGTGCCTAGCCTCTATCAGTATCCACTCGAACTGGATCTGGAGATCTTCTTCTTCTCTATCATGTCTTCAAAAATCAGATCTGAATCTGATTTGGAAGATCTTCAAAATAGCTTTCGAAGATCAGTAGTTGTCCTTTGCAGCAGTGCAGCCTTCTGGCTTTCTGTCACCTTTTACTCTCCTAGATTGCACCAACTAAGATCCCAAACTTCTTTGGGCATGGAGAGGAGAGGGAGAAGATAAACTTGGCATGGAGGAGGAAGAGAGAGGCAGCCTTGGGGTGTAGAGAATTGTTCTTATCTTTGAGTTGGACGTAGGGTCTTATTTATAGACTGTGCGTGATCCAACTCCTCTTCATCCCAACTAATCAAATCCTTCATGAAATCAGATCTAAATCTAATTGATGGAAATAAAATTTCTTGGACTCATCCTTAGATGGTGCCTAAGACTAGTCAAAGTTGGTTTTTAGGAGGAGTCTAATCAGAATTCAATAAGGAGATGGAGTCCCTGTCCAACAGGAACTCTTGAGCACCTCAAGGGTGGCATGCACCCTCCTCCTTGCCAGTTTCTGGTAGGAGGACAAGCCCCACCAGCTCTCCAATAGGTGTGTGACATGTGGACAGAAGTCAAAGTGTCAATGATCAATATTTGACCAATCAAAGGTCAACTTTTGACCAAAGTCAAAAGATGAGAAATGGCAGGTGACCAAAAATGGTAAGTACGTCTTACAAAATAAGACAACCCTTTTCTGACCTGGACAGGCTCCAATCAGACCAAGTGAAGGGCTCTGATCGAGCACAAACTCCTTTGGCTCAGTCAGGATAACTATTTATGATAGTAAAAGAAAAATGTTAGGTTCAATCGAGTGCGAGCATGATTTTTTTGAACCTAATTAAATCTCATTCAGTTTAATTGAACTGGATCAGTTCAATTGATGATCACCAGATTCAAACCCTTATTTGTGTGACCCAGTTAGGTTTAGTTCTATATGGTAATGAGATATGTCATGATCTCTATCATTGACATCATCGAAACTCCTTTCGATGGATCAGAACTCTTCTAATTCAAATAGCTAGAATGATCGATCATCTAAATCATTCTAATTATTCTCAAAATCCACCAGTGACACCTAGCAGTATATAGTGGCAATCCATCAGAGTTGAATGCGAATCTCTTGGTGCAGCTACCTATGTGATTAAGTTCTTCTATCTTGAGCTCCGATCAGATTAGGATTAAGGTGAACTCATCAAACCCTAGTTTCTATCATATGCTATAATCATTCGATTCAAGTTCGATGTGAAAACCTAAATAGAAACTCTTTCTATTATTTCACTCTGCCATGGCCATGGGCTTCTGGACTTGATTCTCATGATCATCATAGGGCTGCTCCTCTACCACCGAGGTAGATAGATTCCATCTTGATGCAATCCAGTTCCTACAATGAACATGCTATAGCCAACATACACCTCAGGGTTTCGAATGGCTAGGAGACCGAGTTATGGTGTAGTCAAACTATAACACCCTCAAACTGAACTATCGATGCACCTCAGATCAAAAAATCAGACACACCACTGTAGCATCGAGTCAGTCATTAATGAGAAGGTAGACTTCCTAATGACTACTCGAGGTGGTCACGCTCCGTGCCCTCGTTCTCTAACGAGTATCTGTACTCTCACTCTGGTGTCTCCACATCGTAGACTCAAGACTTATCTACTAAAGAAAAGCGATTGTACACCAACCTTCCAGATCAATCACCATCCTCATGATGATCCTATGGTCGGAAGCATTTTATGAGTTAATAATGATTATTCATGTCTTAAATTTTCAACATTTGAAAATATGAATTATCATTATCATTAGCTCAAAGGATATATCACAGACACTAAATACACATATGTAATAAAAGATAATCCATTTTATTGATTATAGTCAAAATTATAATTTTGCTCCTAGAAGTGTATTACAAGTGTCAGTCAATTCTAGCTTCTAGGGTATATATATCTTACAATCTCCCACTTATCCTAAAGCCAATTGGCTACAAGTCTAAGTTCCATCTTCTCGAGGTAGCCTTCGATTTTTTGTTGTCCCAATGGCTTTGTAAGTGTGTCTACCACATTGTCTGTGAAATTGACTCTCTTGACCTTGACGTAACCCTTCTCGAGATAATCGCGGATGAGGTGATATCACTGCTTAATGTGCTTGGATTTTTGATGAGACCTCGGCTCTTTAGCAAGGGCTAAGGTGCCATTGTTGTCGCAATACAGAGGAATGGCATCTGGTGGCATTACTCCAATTTCTATAGCAAACTTCTTATACCAGAATGCTTCCTTCGCAGCCTCTGATGCAGTGATATATTCTACTTCTATGGTGGAATCTGCTATCACGGTTTGCTTGGAACTCTTCTAGTTGATAGCACCATCATTGCACACAAACAGACTCCCAGATGTCGACTTTCGATCATCTACATCGGACATAAAATCCGAGTTTGTATATTCCTAGACTTGGAGTTCTCCATTACCAAAGACCAACATTATATCCTTAGTTCTTCTTAAGCACTTAAGGATACATTTCACAGAAGTCCAGTGTTCTTCATCTGGATTTGACTGATATCTACTTATGACACTCACAACATGGGCTATATCAGGTCGTGTACATAGCATGGCATACATGAGGCTCCCTATTACAGAAGCATAAGGGATCTTGCTCATGCATTCTATTTTCTTAGGTATGCTAGGGCACATCTTCTTGGAAAGATGAATACCATGTCTGAAGGGTATTAATCCCCTCTTAGAGTTTTCCATACTAAACTTCTTTAGTGCTTTCTATATGTACATCTTCTATGAAAGTCCTAACATCCTATTCGGTCTATCCCTATATACCTTAATTCTTAGAATAAAGGATACTTCACCTAGATCTTTCATGGAGAATTCCTTGGACAACCATATTTTGATTGTCGTCAACATGAGAATATTATTCTCAATAAGGAGGATGTCATCCATGAAGAATACGAGGAAGACAACAGCGCTCCCACTGATCTTTTTGAAGATACACGATTTCTCTTCATTTTTGATGAAACCAAAAATTTTGATCACATCATTAAAATGAGTGTTCCAGCTCCGAGATGCTTGCTTAAGTCCATATATGGACCTTTACAGCTTGCAAATCTTATGATCAGTATCACTGGATGTGAAACTTAGCGACTATTCCATATAGATATCTTTCTCAAGACATCCATTTAAGAATGCCGTTTTCACGTCCATTTGCCATATTTTATAATCGAAATAGACTGCAATGGTTAGCAATGTGCGGATGGATTTTAGCATAGCCATTGAGGAAAGCGTATCCTGATAGTCAATGCCTTCGCGTTGACTATAACCTTTTGCCACTAGTTTAGCCTTGAATGTCTCCACATTTCCATCTGCACCAATCTTTCTCTTGAAGATTCATTTACATCCAATAGGTACTATACCTTCTGGTAGATCTACCAAGGTCCAGACTTGGTTTGAGTGCATCGAGTCAATTTTTGACTGCATTGCCTTTAGCCATTTCTCGGAGTCGATATCTGATATCACCTCATTATAGGTTTTGGGATCATCACCATGAGCACCATTACCTACGAGGAATATTTCTTCTACTTTCTCTGAAATAATACCTAAGTATCTTTCAGGAGGATAGAAAACTCTTTTCGATCTACCAGGTGGAGGAGGTAGTATTCTTATTGGCTCAACCTGATTTGGTTCCAATTGGTCCTTAGCTCATTGTACTTGTGAGACTTTCTTATCAAGCTTAATCTGCTTTCCAATGCTGCTATCTTGAATAAACTATTTTTCAAGAAAGATGGCATGTCGACTCACAATCACATTGTGATCTTCTAGAATGTAGAAATAGTATCCTAATGACTCTTTAGGATATCCTATGAATCGAGCTCTAAAGGATCTAATCTCTAACTTGTCCGCTTATTATCTTTTAACATGAACCGGACAACCCCAAATTTTGAGATGACTCAGACTTGATTTCTTACCGTGCCATATCTCATATGGTGTGGTTGGAATGATTTTAGAGGAAATTCTATTCAGTAGATAAATTAAAGTTAATAATGAGTGTCTCTAAAGAAAATTAGGAAGGCCTGTGAAGCTCATCATGGATCGGACCATATCCAATAGAGTCCGATTTCTCCATTCTGAAATCCCGTTGAGTTGAGGTATTCCTGATGGAGTCCATTGAGAGACTATGCCATTTTTCTTGAGATAGTCTAGAAATTCTTGGCTAAGGTATTTACCTCCTCGATCTGATCGAAGAACCTTAATAGATTTTTCAGTTTATTTTTCTACTTCATGTCTGAATTCTTTGAACTTTTCAAAAGCTTCAGACTTGTGTCTCATAAGATACACATACCCATACCTAGACAGATCATCGGTAAAGATAATGAAGTAGACAAAATTACCTCTAGTCGACACATCAAATGGGCCGCACACATCAGTATGTACTAGGGCAAGGAGATTTGTGGCCCTTTTCCCATGTCCTACAAAAGAATGTTTAATCATTTTGCCTTGAAGACAAGATTCACAAGTTGGATATGACTTGGAAGTCAACGAACTTAATAGCCCATTTTTCTCCAATTTGTTGATCCTATCTTCTGCTATATGACCTAATCTCAGGTGCCATAGATATCTATCATTTGGACTATCCCTAGGTCATTTGGCATTCAAGTTTTGCTCGATAGTTAGAACAATACATCAATATATAGCTGATAAAGATCGTTAATAAGGAAATCATTTGTAATTTTATTTCTTTCATAAAGAATGTTACAATGATCCTTAAAGAAGGTAATCACATAGCCTTCAAGTGCTAAGCATGAAATAGAAATCAAATTCCTGCTAGCTATAGGCACATAATAACAGTCTTTCAAAACTAAGTCTAAACCAGATGGTAATCGAAGAGGGTATGTTCCCACCGCCACTGCAGCAACTCTTGCTCCATTTTCGACGTGTAGGATCATATCTCCATCCCTCAGCCTCCTGCTATCCTCAAGATCCTACATGGAAGTGCACAGATGAGCACTAGAACCAGAGTCAAGCACCCAACTGGATCCTGAAGAAATTATAAGATTAGACTCAATAACGAGCATACCTCCAGCAGGACCTTCCTTCTTGCTCTTCAGGATCACCAGATAAGTAGGGTAGTTCCGCTTTCAGTGGCCGTTGCTGTTGTAATGAAAATATTTTTCTTTGACAGCGGCCTTCTTTTTCTGCTTTGCCTTCTTCTTCTTTCCTCCTTCCACCTTCTGCTTTTTTGCAGACTTCCTTTTCTTTTCAGAAGACTTTCTTTTGGAAGAAGTCCATTCCATAGCAAGAACTGAGCCTTTAGAACCTTTCATAGAAAGCTCAGTGGTGATCAGCATGTTCATTAATTCGACCAAGAAATTTTGAAGTTTATGCATGTGGTAATTCATCATGAATTACCTATATGCATCAGTCAAGAATTATAGAATAACATCGTTCTGCAGATCCAAGTCTAACTTCTCACCAAGCTTCTTAAGCTCTTCCAAGTCCTTGATCATCATCAGATAGTGATCTTGGACTGATTGCCCATCATGCATCTTAGCCTAAAAAGTCATTTCATGACTTGATACTTGGTTGCACGACTCTGTTCACTAAACATCTCTTGCAGGTGAGCCAATATTTAGTGAGCAGTCCTGATATCTTCATGTTGGCACTGGAGCTCATAAGACATTGAGCCCAACATGTAATATCTAGCCTTATTATCTTCGTCTATCCATTTTTTCAGAGATGCTCTCTATTCAACGGATGGATGGGCTGGTAAGGTGGGAGGATCCTGATCCAATACATGAATTAATTTCTCAAAATCCAAAATAATTTTATAGTTCCTGAGCCAATCTTTATAATTAGGTCTGGTCAGTCTATGTGTGTCCAAGATACGTGCTAATGGATTGGATGCAGACATTTTTCTATAGAGAGTCAAAGATTCTAGTTAGATACTGTAATTATGACTTGACTAATTTATTTAAAAATTTTATTTTTAAATAAATTAGCTTCTACTATTTTTTGGATTCCTACACTCCCTCTGTAGAGGTACAAAAATCTCCATGATTAATGATTTCTAGTGGGTGGTGCGGTCTCACCAACTAACTCATCACCTCACCTAACAGTTATTGGTGATGGGTTAGCCAATGAGTGAACAACTCTTGTTCGATGATTCTCTAATCATGGTGCACCCAAACTTGGTCTCTAATTCATGAATCTCACCATATCCAGAATATTGATCCACTCCTTAGTTAAGTCAGACCCACTATTTGCACAGACTGGATTCCTAATTAAGTCTCTCACCGTATCTGGAATATTGAGCCCAGCTCATCCTCCAACCTATAGCATCCAATGCCTAATAGACATGGTTGCATCTTCTCGATGCAACTGAGACACTGTATCCAGCCGAGAATAATCAACTCTGGAAAGGAACTGTACATCTACAATGGTGGAAGACCTCAGACTTAATCTTTTCCTAGGGAGAATTGATTCAGGTCTCATTAAACTAGACTTGTCATAGTCATAATAATTATGACTAACCTAGTGGCATGGGTTAGCTCGAATTATTGACCACCTCAAATCAGAACTGAGTCAACAGATATGGCCAGGATAAGTAAGACCGGTGGAAGGGATATGCCATTAACTCGTACAAGAACGCATTCAGGTCGAGTAGCTCCCAATTAAAAATCTAGTCGGTCGTATTTGCCAAACTTACCTTAGACACCAAATTATTGAGCCAGAATCAATTGGGTTAGCCTACAATCCAGACTCTAACCTCTGAGCCTAATTAGGTCTTACTTGATCATGACTCGATCTTGACCCAGACTTAATCCTTATTAGGCTGGTCAATTTAAGCATTGTTGATCCCATCTAACCAACTCTTGATTCGGTTTGATCAACCACTTAGACCTAATTGAGCTATCCAAGCCCGAACCCAGTATTATGAATATATCTTAGATCTAAAATTTTTAATTTTAGACCTAATTAATATTTTATAATCTTAATTCTTAATTAAGTAGGGATTCATAAATAAAATATGCATAATAAATTCTAGGGTTTCAGGATCTAGGATTTTGCAGAAAGTAAGTTTTGGATTTTTGATTAAGAACGAACGTGCAGCACCCCTACACGTCATAAGAACACCCCATCGGATGGGAGGAGAGGGCCTTTAAATCCTTCTTCATTCTTATGATCGGACGGCTAAGAGGAATGCCTTAATCAAGAACATGTAATACTATAAAATAGTTTTAGATCTATATCATATATCTCATATGCAAATTAGATCTAATCATGGCATATTTTGCATACATCTCATATATCGAATCATGTATATTTTTAGATCTAAATTATCTCATAATAATCTAAAAAATTAGATTTAAATTGATCTTATCAAAATAAACTCTAATCTAGACAACTATGTAGAACTATTCTACAACTAGTCTAGACATGCATCAATCATATCTCATATGATGTTAAAATTAAATAATTTTTATTTACTATTTTTAAATATTATTATAATAATTATAATATCAAAAAATAATAAATAAATAAATCTAAAATATAATTTAATTAAATTAAATTATAAACATGCAAGACTATTCTATAGAACTATTCTATTTTAGAGCTAGTCATGCATATTTTCTAATCTTAGATCCAAATCATTTAATTTTAATTTTTCTAATTTCAGAACTGATCACATCTCATGTGACATCTAAAATTATTTATTTTTTAATTAAAATAAATTTAAAATTAGATCTAAGCACTTTAGAACCTTGACTTTGATACCAGTTGAAGGAAAATCCTAATTTTTCATATCAGGTTCGTTCAGGTTTGATCGAATCAAGAGATATATTTTAAATTTTTTTTTGATCTAAATCAGATCTAAGATATTTTAGATCTAATTTTTATTATTTTAATAATTAAAAAAATATAAATAAATTAAATTAGATTTAATTTATCTTGATGTAGGATAATCCTATTATCCATTGATGATCCTATAAGCAATGAAAGGTTCTGGATCTAGCCACGCAAGTGCCTGATCTTTATCGGTATCCACTCGGGCTAAATCTAAAGATCCTTTTCTTCTCTATCATATTTTCAAAAATCAGATCTGAATTTGATTTGGAGGATCTTTAAAATAGCTTTCGAAGATCAGCAGTTGTCCTTTACAGCAGTTCAACCTTCTAGCTTTCTGTCGCCTTTCACTCTCCTAGATTGCATCAATTGAGATCCCAAACTTCTTTAGGCATGGAGAGGAGAGGGAGAAGATGAACTTGGCATGGAGGAGGAAGAGAGAGGCAGCCTTGGGGCATAGAGAATTGTTCTTATCTTTGAGTTGGATGCATGGTCTTATTTATAGACTATGCGTGATCCAACTCCTCTTCATCCCAACCAATCACAACCCTTTATGAAATTAGATCTAAATCTGATTGGTGGGAATAGAGTCCCTTGGATTCATCCTTAGATGGTGCCTAAGACCAGTCAAAGTTGGTTTTTAGGAGGATCTAATCAGAATTCAATAAGGAGATGGAGTTCCTGTCCAACAAGGACTCTTGGGCACCTCAAGCTTGGGCGTATGCCACCTTTGGCGTGCACCCTCCTCCTTACCAATTTTTGACAGAGGGACAAGCTCCACCAGCTCTCCAATAGGTGCATGACACATGGACAGAAGTCAAAGTATCAATGGTCAATATTTGACCAGTCAAAGGTCAACTTTTGACCAAAGTCAAAAGACGAGAAATGGCAGGTGACCAAAAATTGTAGATATTGTCTTACAAAATAAGACAATCCTTTTATGATCTGGATAGGCTCCAGTCAGACCAAGTGAAGGCCTTTGATCGAGCACAAACTCCTTTGGCTCAGTCAGGACAACTATTTATGATAGTAAAAGAAGAACGTTAGGTTCAATCGAGTGCTAGCACGATTTCCTTGAACCTAATTGAATCTCATTCAGATCAATTGAACTGGATCAGTTCAATTGATGATCACTAGATTCAAACCCTTATTTGTGTGACCCAATTAGGTTCAGTTCTATATGGTAATGAGATATGTCATGATCTCTATCATCAACATCATCGAAACTCCTTTCGATGGATCAGAACTCTTCTGATTCGAACAGCTAGAATGATCGATCATCTAAATCATTCTAATTGCTCCCAAAATCCATCAGTGACACCTAGCAGTATATGGTGGCAACCCATCAGAGCTGAATGCAAATCTCTTGGTGCAGCTACCTATGTGATTAAGTTCTTCTATCTTGAGCTCCGATTAGATTAGGGTTAAGGTGAACTCGTCAAACCCTAGTTTCTGTCATATGATGTAATCATTCGATTCAAGTTCGATGTGAAAACCTAAAAAGAAACTCTTTCTATTATTTCACTCTGCCATGGCCATGGGCTTCTAGACTTGATTCTCATGGTCATCATAGGGCTGCTCCTCTACCACCGAGGTAGATAGATTCCATCTTGATGCAATCCAGTTCCTACAATAAGCATGCTATAGTCAACATAGACCTCAAAGTTTCGAATGGCTAGGAGATCGAGTGATGGTATAGTCAAACTATAATACCCTCAAGGTGAACTACTGATGCACCTCAGATAAAAAAATCAGACATACCACTACAGTATCGAGTCAGTCATTGACGAGAAGGTAGACTTCCTAATGACTACTTGAGGTGGTCACGTTTAGTACCCTCATTTTCTAACGAGTATCTGTATTCTCGCTCCGATGTCTTCACACCGTAGACTCGAGACTCATCTACTAAAGAGAAGCGATTGTACACCAACCTTCTGGATCAATCACCATCCTCGTGATGATCCTATGGTCGGGAGCACTTTATTAGTTAATAATGATTATTCATGTCTTAAATTTTCAACTCTTGAAAATATGAATTATTATTATCATTAACTCAAAGGATGTATCACAGATACTAAATACACATATGTGATAGAAAACAATCCATTTTATTGATTATAGTCAAAATTATAATTTTGCCCCTAGAAGTGTATTACAAGTGTCAGCCAATTCTAGCTTCTAGGGCACATATATCTAACAGCACATACATAAGTCACATAGATAAAGTTGCTCCAAGAATTGATTTTTATGATTACAAAGCATTTGAGGGGATTACTAAAGAATTTGTCTTGAAAAAAGATTTTTTGTATTTCAGGGGCAAAATCATAATTTTATCAAGTTTTAATCTGAGAGCCTCAAAAGCAAGTATAGAAGATTTTTAATCCTTTGGAGGTAGTTTCATGATTTTTGGATGCTTATTTTGGAAGAAAATCAAGTTTGAAGCGAAAGGATTGACCCCTAGGTAATCTCCTACTGAAAAAGGCTGTTTGGCACGCTGTCTCTGTGCCAAGGATCGACGCCAGGGTCAACCTCTGCTGTTCCGAAGGCTAAAAATATAGAACAGCTATTTTTCTAGATTTTATCTTAGAGGTCGATCTCAAGGTCGATCCCTGTGCTATGAGTCGACCCATTAGTCGACCCCGATGCCATGATTCGACCTCTGCAACAAAAATTTTCTACAATGACTATATTTTTCTTATTTTGGCAGGTTTTAATGATTTCTTTAATGTCTCCAATGGCAACAAATCTTGTCTAGAATTCTCTCTTCCACCTATTGAAGATTTAAAAGGCTTTAAATCGAGAAAAATATAAGAGATTGGTGTGATTCAATTTCAGTCCAAAGCAAAAGTCATCTTCAAGCAAAGAAGCCTTCGTTTCAAGTTCACCTATCTTTCAAGAGCTCTTTCAAATATCCAACAATCTTAAAAAAAATCAGAGAAGCTTCCTCCATTATTGTGAAAAGTATTCTTAAAGATTTTATTTGCTCGCAAAGGGAGCTAAACTTGTATTTGATTGTCATTAACTCTTTTACTCTGCTTTATTATTTTGATTCAAGTTTTGGGGGGTTTCCAAAACTTAGAAAAATTGATCCTAACCTTCAATAGGATTGTATTGGATTGATTTGTACCCAAAAAATAAGTGTTCTAGCTTAGAATAGCTAGGGTTGGAGGTGTTCAATGGTGTATTCAGTTTGAATACGGTTAGTAAATTTTAATTTTCAAGTAGGAGCTTGGGAAGTAGATGTAGATGCAAGAAAAGCACCGAACCACTATAAATCTTGCTTGTTTGTGGTATGCTTGCTATCTTTCTTTCCTTAGTTTGTTAAATTCTTGCTCTCTAATTTTTTATATTTTTTTCTAACCTAAATCGCTTCACACACATATCTTGCATATCATCATTCAATCTTGATATCTTTAAATTAGCTTTAAAATATTAAAAACCTAATTCACCGCCCTCTTGGGTTGCATAGCTGGGCAACCAATGGTATCAGAGCTTGGTGCTCTAGCCCTACTTTGATTTAACCATCAAAGAGCCAAAGATCTATGGCAACCCAAGTTAGTATTTCTCTAGCCAAGGGGCAGTCCACAAATCGACCTCCACTTTTCAAAGAAAAAACTATACATATTAGAAAGCTCGGATGAGAATTTTCATACAAGCACTTGACTATGATATGTGGAGTATCATAGTTAATGGACCACACACATCCACTAAGATAATTGATGGTGAGAAATCAATCAAACCCGAAAAAGAATGGGATGAGATTGATAAGAAAATGGTTCAACTCAATGCAATAGGCATGAATGTTTTATATTATGCTCTAGATGCTAATGAATTTAATCATATTTCAACATGCATGTTGGCTAAGAAAATATGGGATAGGTTAGAAGTAACTCATGAAGGCACAAATCAAGTTAAGGAGTCAAAAATTAACATGCTTGTGCATAAATATGAACTTTTCAAAATGGAGCATGATGAGTCAATAACTAAAATGTTTACTAGATTTACGAATATTATAAATGGTCTTAAAAGTCTTGGTAAGTCTTATTCTAATAGTGATCTTGTAAGAAAGATTTTTAGGTCTTTGCCAAGGAAATAAGAGGCCAAAGTGACTGCAATCCAAAAAGTCAAAGATCTGAATATTTTATCCTTGGAGGAGCTTCTAGGATCACTAATGACGCACGAGTTAAGCATGAAACAATATCAAGAAGAAGATGTCAAAAAAAAAAGACAATAGCCCTTAAATCAACTACTCAACAAGATTAGAAATCCGATGAAATGGAAGATGAAAAATAAGATGAGGAAATAGCCCTCATTACAAGAAAGTTCAAAAGATTTTTGAAGAGAAAATAAGGGATGAAGAAGAGGCTACCTACCAAAGAGGTACATAACAAGGAAAAGGATAAGGAGCAACCCTTTATTTCCTATGAATGTAAGAAACTGGGGCATTTTAGGTCTGAAGGTCCTCAACTTAAAAAGATTCCCAAGAAATACAAGAAAAAGGCAATGGTGGCAACATGGAGTGATACAAGAAAAAGGTTTCGGATTTCTCCTTCAGTCAGATTCCTCTAAGAGTCGAACTTCTTCCGGACTTTTCCTTCAGTCAGATTCCTTCAGGAGCTGAACTCCTTCCAGATTTCTCCTTCCATCAAGTCTCCTTCTGGACTTCTCCTTCAGTCAAGTTCCTTTAGGAGTCGAACTCCTTCTAGATTTCTTCTTTAGTCGGATTCCTCAAGGAGCCGAACTCCTTCCGAACTTTTCCTTCAGTCGGATTCCTTCAGAAGCCGAACTTCTTTTAGATTTCTCCTTCAGTCAGATTCCTCCAGAAGCCAAACTTCTTTTGGACTTCTCCTTCAGTCAAGTTTCCCTCAGAGCCGAACTTCTTTCAAATATTTTCTTCAGTTGAATTTCTCCAGGAGCCAAACTTCTTTCGGACGTCTCCTTCAGTCAAGTTCCTTCAAGTGCCAAAATTCTTTCGGATTTCTTCTTTAGTCGGATTCCTCCAGGTGTCGAACTTCTTTCGAACTTCTTCTTCAGTTAGATTCCTCTAGGAGCCTAACTCCTTTCAAACTTCTCATTCAGTTGGATTCTTCCAGCAGATTACTTCTAGATTTTAGCTAGCATTCCTTCTAGATGATCTTCTCTAGCCATATTCCCTTTCGAAGTTTGAACTCCTCTGAAATTAATATATGTCAAAGTTGTTTATCGACCAACACTTGCTTCCTTCGAACTTTGACTATTAAATCTCGATGAACGGACACATCACTACAGACGATACCTCTCTCTCCATAACAAATCCCATGCAGCCTCGAGCGGCCCACGACTGGATAGTATGGTTGTCACTATCAGTCTGATGACACCTCTCTCTCTATAATAAATCCAATGTAGCCCCGAGCGGCCCACTACCAGATGGTATGGCTGTCACTATCAGTTTGCTATAGGCTTCATCTATAAAAAGAGACCCTCCAGATACGTTTTCTTTAAGCTCTCTTCGCCTTTCTAAAATTCTGCCAAATTCTTTCCTGAGCACTCTATTTCTGTTAGTCAGAAGAGCTGACTTGATTATTGGAGGATCCTATCGGAGCCACCACTATCGACTTCAGATGAAACTTTATTTTATAGGTCACCAGTGGCGACCTCTTCTTCCTCAGCTCTAGGGTCAACCAGATTCTGCACCAACAGAATTAATGCTAGAGGAAGGGCCCTCTATTCCTGAGGTACCCTTATTCTTGAAGGAGTGCTCAGTCGACCCTATGGATCTTCTTCTTCAAGGTTCATCTCCACCCTCTCCCTCAACCCCAAGAAATACCCCCAAAAAAGGTGACTACCTAGAGATCTACCGCTCTACCATCAGAGCTGAGCCAGATCCATCCATCCCTTCTCCATCATCGGTACTTCAACCTCCACCTCCATCGATGGCCATGGTAGATCCGAAGCAGTTTATCCTACTGATACAGCGGGTTCAGGGTCTCACCGAAATGGTGTAGGCCATGTGGCAGCCTTCGGTGGTAGTTTCGTCAGGAAATCCACCATCAAAATGTCAGAAATCAATCCTAAGGAGGAGCACTTAGGCCAGCATACTCGTCGCCCTTGGAAAGGAAAAACAAAGAGCAGAGGATCCTCATTCGGATCATGATTCTTCTCTAAAAGAGACCTTCTCCATCTACAGTCAGAAGCCTTCTAAGATCTACGATCGAGATGGTATCCTCAATCAGAAACTATGAAAGATGGACCGATGGATTGAGGAACTCCACCACATCACCCTGGCTCACTATGATGATGTCTACACCAATCCCCCTTTCTCTCTCCGAATTATGCAAGAGCCTATTCTGCCGAACTTCAAGCTCTCCCAATTTGAAAGCTGTAATGGAACCTCTGATCCAGTCGATCATCTGGAGTCCTTTCGGATCATGATGCTGCTCTATGGTGCACCAGACACCATCTTATGCTGAGCTTTCCTATTTATCTTGAAGGGAGCAGTAAGAAACTAGTACTCGGCATTGAGGTTAGGTACGATCTTCTTTTTTGATCAGATGAGCTGTTAGTTTGTGGCTCACTTCGTCAGCAGCCAGTGTCTGTATCGAGGTTTGAATTTTTTGATGAATATTAAGTAGAAGGAGGAAAAATTTGTTCAGGCTTATGTCACCTGATTTAATGCTGCTGCATTGAAGGTCCAAAACTTAGATCAGTCTATTGCAATGGCCGCACTCAAGGACAGCCTTCAGAAGAACGATTTGCTATTTTTCCTGGAGAAAAAGTATCCTAGAAACTTTGTCAATCTACTAGCTCGGATTGAGGGATATGCCCGAGTGGAAAAAGTCTTCAAATTGAAAGATGAGAAAGCTGTAGGAAAGTGGTGGGCGGGTGAGTCTAATAAACCTACAGCTAATGGAGGGCCAAATGAATCTCGGCCATACTCACTGACTCTCCCTGAGCGCAAGCGAGCCCGAACTCCTCCTTGAGCTCCCTGAGCGCAAGCGAGCCCGAACTCCTCCTTGAGCTCATCATCAAAGAAGCTCCAACAGAAGGGTACGAAAAAGTTCTCCCCTAGGAGGTTTCACAACTATGCCCACCTCGATGTTCCAAAAATGCAAGTATTGATGGAGATCAAGAAGGAATTATCGAGGCCTGAAAGGATGTGCTCTCATCCAGCTCCAAGATGAGATTGAGAAGCTCATCAGGAGAGGCCAGTCGGGTTGATTCCTCAGATGCTAGGTTGAAGCAAGAGAAGATCGGCAAGGGGCACTATCACAGTCAGAACCATCAATGGGGGAGGAACAGCAAGGAGAACGGCCATTTCTCGGCATCATCAATACTATCTCTAAGGAACTTAGTGCTTCGACAAGCTACCATCTCTTAGCCTCAAAGTTAGAGGAAGCTTGCCCTAAATTGGAAAGGCCTGTATGAAATAGAAGAGGTCGTCCAGATCGGAGCTTATCGCCTGAAGGAGCTAGGAGGAACAATGCTTCCACAATCTTTAAATTCAAAAACTCTGAGAACGTATTGCCCGTAATTTTTTTTCAATAAAACTCCTTCATTTCAACATTATTACTTTTTAGTACAAAAACTATGCGATGATAGAAAAGAAGCAATCAAAAGTGGCCATGTTAGGAATAGGAGGAGAACCTCATTATAACATGAGCAAGTCGAAGACCTCTGATTATTTAAGAAAGGAGGAGGGAAGAGGCCCATTCAACGGTCCATCTATGCCCCTATTGTCATGTTAGAAACAGGAGGAGAACCTCATCCTGACATGAGCAAGTTGAAGATCTCGTTCATTTTAGACGAGATGAGGGGAGAGGCCCTGACAATGGCCCTTATGTGCCCCTACAGTCCGTTAGAAACATGAGGAGAACCTCGTCCTAACGTGAGCAAAGTCGAAGGCCTTGTTCATTTTAGATGAGATGAGGGGAGAGGCCCTGACAATGGCCCTTATATGCCCCTACAGTCCATTAGGAATAGGAGGAGAACCTCATCCTAACGTGAGCAAAGTCGAAGGCCTCGTTCATTTTAGATGAGATGAGGAAAGAGGCTCTGACAACGATCCTTATGTATCCCTACAGTCTGTTAGGAACAGAAGGAGAATCTCGTTCTAACATGAGCGAAGTTGAAGATCTTTGATTATTTAAGATAAGAGGATGGAAGAGATCCATTCAACGGCTCATCTGTGCTCCTATTGCCATGTTAGGAATAGGAGGAGAACCTCGTCCTAACATGAGCAAGTCGAAGGCCTCGTTCATTTTAGAAGAGGTGAGAGGAAAAGCCCCAACAACAGCCCTATTGTGCCCAACAATGGTAGGAGATAAAATCTCCTTCAATCTTGATTGGATATAAGATCTTTTTTGAGCTTCAACATCAACATCAATAGGAGATAAGATCCTCTTCAACCTCGACTGGAGATAAGATCTCTTCCAAGCTTCAACGTTAACGTCAATAGGAGATAAGATCTCCTTCAAGCTCGACTGGAGATATGATTTTTTCCAAGCTTCAACATCAACTTCGATCGGAGATAAGATCTCCTTCAACCTTGGCTAGAGATAAGATCTCCCTCGAGCTTCAACGTCAACCTCAACAAGAGATAAGATTCCTTCAACCTTAGTTTGAGATAAGATCCCCCCCGAGCTTCAACGTCAACTTCGATAGGAGATAAGATCTCCTTCAATCTTAGTTGGAGATAAGATCTCCCCAAGCTTCAATGTCAACTTGGACAGGAGATAAGATCTCTTTTAACCTAGGCTGGAGGTAAGATCTCTCTCAAGCTTCAACATCAACGTCAACAGGAGATAAGATCTTCTTCAATCTCGATTGGAGATAAGATCTCCCGAAAGCTTCAATGTCAACTTTGATAGGAGATAAGATCTCCTTCAACCTCGGTTGGAGATAAGATCTTCCCCAAGCTTCAACATCAATTTTGATAGGAGATAAGATCTTCTTCAACCTCGATTGGAGAAAGATCTCATCCGAGCTTCAACGTCAACGTCAATAGGAGATAAGATCTCTTTCAACCTTGGTTGGAGATAAGATCTTCCCCGAGCTTCAACATCAACTTTGATAGGAGATAAGATCTCCTTCAATCTTGGCTGGAGATAAAATCTCTTCCGAGCTTCAATGCCAACTTCAATAAGAGATAAGATCTCCTTCAATCTTGGCTGAAGATAAGATCTCCTCCGAGCTTCAACGTCAACGTCAATAGGAGATAAGATCTCCTTCAACCTCAGCTGGAGATAAGATCTCTCCTGAGCTTCAACGTCAATGTCAACAGAAAATAAGATCTCCTTCAATTTCAACTGGAGATAAGATCTCTTCTGAGCTTCAACTTCAACTTCGATAAGAGATAAGATCTCTTTCAACCTCGGCTGGAGATAAGATCTCTTCCGAGCTTCCAAGAGCTTCGACCTCAATAGGAGATAAGTTCTCCTTCAACCTTGGCAGAAGATAAGATCTCCCTCGAGCTTTAACCTCAACGGATGCAGAGTTCGAAAAAGGACTTTGATAGTCGCCTTTCTTGTACTCCCTTTCTTTGAATTTCAAACTCAGGAGTGGAGGAACAATTATTGGGGATGAATTCTGCTCTCATCGAAGTCCAGTCTGACGCTTAGCCTAATGTAACCGACAAACATGGAAGAACTTTGATTGAAAACTCTCCCTCTTGCGATAGAACCCCAGCCGAACTCCTCCAGCGATCGAACCCCAGCAGAACTCCTCCAATGGCTGAACCCCAATCGAACGTCTTCAGTAGCCAAACTCCTCCAGCAGCCGAACCTCTCCAGTAGCCGAGCTACTTTCGGACTTTAGCTGTTCTCCTCCCAGGCTTCTCCTTTAGTTGGATTCCTCCAGGAGCCAAACTCCTTCCAGATTTCTTCTCCAATTGGATTCCTCCAGGAGCCAAACTCCTTCTCGACTTCTCCTTCAGTCAGATTCCTCCAGGAGCCGAACTCCTTTCGAATTTCTCCTTCAATCAGATTCCTTCAGGAGCCGAACCCCTTCCAGACTTCTCCTTCAGTCAAGTTCCTTTAGGGGCCAAACTTCTTTCAGATTTTTCCTTCAATTAAGTTTTTTTTAGGAGTCGAACTCCTTTCGGACTTCTCCTTCAGTCAGATTCCTTCAAGAGCCAAACTTCTTTCGAATTTCTCTTTCAGTCAGATTTCTCCAGGAGCCAAACTCCTTCCGGACTTCTCCTTCAGTCAAGTTCCTTCAGGAGCCGAACTTCTTCCAGATTTCTCCTTCAGTTGGATTCCTCCATGAGCCAAATTTCTTCCGAACTTCTCTGTCAATCAAGTTCCTCTAAGAGCCAAACTCATTTCGGATTTCTCCTTCAATCAAGTTGCTTCAGGAGCTAAATTCCTTTCGAACTTCTCCTTCAGTCAGATTCCTTCAGAAGCCGAACTTCTTTCGGATTTCTCCTTCAGTCGGATTCCTCCAAGAGTCGAACTCCTTTCAAATTTCTCCTTCAGTCAGATTTCTTCAGGAGCCAAATTCTTTTTCAGACTTCTTCTTCTTCAGTCAAGTTCCTCCTAGAGCCAAACTTCTTTTGAATTTCTCCTTCAGTTGGATTCCTCCAGGAGCCGAACCCCTTTCGAACTTCTCCTTCAGTCAAGTTCCTCCAAGAGCCAAACTTCTTTCAGATTTCTTCTTCAATCAAATTTCTTCAGGAGCCAAACTTATTCTGGACTTCTCGTTCAGTCAGATTTCTCCAAAAGTCAAACTCTTTCTGGATTTCTTCTTTAGTCGGATTCTTCCAGGAGCCAAACTCCTTCCAAATTTTTCCTTTAGTTAGATTCCTCTAGGAGCCAAACTCCTTCTAGACTTCTCCTTCAGTCAAGTTTCTTCAGAAGCCGAACTTCTTCTAGATTTCTCCTTCAGTCAAATTTCTCCAGGAGTCGAACTCCTTTCGGACTTCTCCTTCAGTCGAATTCCTCCAAGAGCCAAACTCCTTCCAAATTTTTTTTTTTAGTCAGATTCCTCTAGGAGCGAACCCCTTCCAAACTTCTCCTTCTGTCATGTTCTTCTAGAAGCTAAACTTCTTTCAAATTTCTCCTTCAATCAAGTCTCCTTCCAAACTTCTCCTTCAGTTAAGTTCCTCCAGGAGCCAAACTCTTTTCAGATTTCTTCTTTAGTTAGATTCCTCTCGAAGCCAAACTCCTTCCGAACTTCTCCTTCAGTCAGATTTCTCCAGGAGCCAAACTCTTTCCAAATTTTTTCTTTAGTCAGATTCCTCTAGAAACCAAACTTCTTTTGAATTTTTTCTTCAGTCAAGTCTCCTTTCAGACTTCTCCTTCAATCAAGTTTCTTCAGAAGCTGAACTTCTTTTGAATTTCTTCTTTAGTCAGATTCCTTCATAAGCCAAACTTTTTCTGAACTTCTCCTTTAGTCAGATTTCTTTAGGAGCTGAGCTCCTTCCAAATTTCTCTTTCATTCGGATTCCTCTAGGAGCCAAACTTCTTCTAGACTTTTCCTTCAATCAAGCTCCTCTAGGAGTTGAACTCCTTCCAAATTTTTCTTTCAATCAGATTTCTTCAGGAGTCGAACTCCTTTTGGACTGCTCTTTCAGTCAAATTCCTCCAGGAGTCAAACTCCTTTCAGATTTCTTCTTCAGTTGAATTCCTCCAAGAATCGAACTCCTTCCAAACTTTTTCTTCAGTCAGATTCCTTTAGGAGTCGAACTTTTTTCGGACTTCTCCTTCAATCAGATTTTTCTAGCAGATTACTTTTAGATTTTAGCTAGCATTCCTCCTAGATGATCCCTTCTAGCCATATTTTCTTTAGGAGTTCGAACTCCTCTAGAATTGATATATATCAAAATTCTTCACCAACTAATGCCTGCTTCCTTCGAACTTCGACTATTAAATCTTGACGAATGGGCACATCACTATAGATGACACCTCTCTCTCCATAACAAATCCCATGTGGCCTCGAGCAGCCCACGATCGGACAATATGACTGTCACTATCGACCTAACGATATCTCTCTCTCCATAACAAACCTCATGCAGCTCCGAACGACCCACTATCGGATGGTATGGCTGTCACTATCAGTCTGCTATAGACTTCATCTATAAAAAGAGATCTTTCAGATATGTTTTTTCTAAGCTCTCTTCTTTTTCCCAAAACTCTATCAAATTCTTTTCTGAGCACTCAGTTTCTCTTGATCAGAAGAGCTGATTTGATCGTCGGAGGGTCCTGCCGGAGCCACCACTATCGACTCCAGATGGGACTTTGTTTTGTAGGTCACCGATGGCGACCTCTTCTTCCTCAATTTTAGCTCGATCTGACATCAATCAGATTCTGCACCAATAGATGAAAAATGTTATGGTTTTATAATTATCGAGGACTACTCACATTTTATATGAATTTTTTTTTTGGCATACAAAGATGAAATTTTCATGTTTTCATAAAGTTTTACTGAAAAATTATAAATGAAAAAGGGTTTTCAATTTAAAGCATTCAAAGTGATCATGGAACTGAATTTGAAAATTAAAACTTTAAAAAATTTTATGATAAAAAAAAATTAGCCATAATTTTTCAGCACCTAGGATACCCCAACAAAATGGAGTAGTAGAAAGAAAAAATATAACTCTAGAAGAAATGGCCCATATTATGCTATATGAAAGCAACCTTCTAAGATACTTTTGGGCTAAAGCAATTAACACAATATGTTACATCTTAAATCATGCCCTAATCAGACTAATTTTAAAGAAAACATCTTATGAGCTTTGGAAAGGAAGAGAAGCTAACATTGCATATTTTTATGTTTTTGATTATCGATGTTTTATTTTGAACAATGGTAAAAAAAAAAACTAGGTAAATTTGATGCAAAATTCGATGAAGCTATTTTTCTTGGTTACTTCTCTTCTAGTAAAGCTTTTAGAATTTTTAATAAAAGAACCTTAGTAGTAGAGGAGTCAATACATATTATTTTTGATGAGACTAATGATCTTCCATCAAGAAAGAGTGAGGATACTGATGATGCAGATCCTCTTATAGAAGGAATGAAGGAGATCGTCGTAAAGGATTCAATAATTTAAAATGAAGAGAATCATGAAGATAAGTAAGAAATTGAGAGTGAAGGACAATAAGAACAACCTTAAGGTACAAATGATCTTCCAAAAGAATAGAGGTATGTTCACAATCATCCCAAAGAACTAATTATTGGTGATCCTACACATGGGGTAAGAACTTGTTCTTCACCTAGAGATGCATACGATCATTTTACATTTATTTCTCATTTTGAACTCAAAACCATTGATGAAGCCAAAAAAGATTATAACTGAATAAATGCAATATAAGAGGAACTTAATCAATTCAAAAAAAATAATGTATGGACCTTAGTATTAGGACCTAAAAATTATCTAATAATTGGTATAAAATGGGCATATAGAAATAAATTGGATGAAAATATAATTAGGAATAAAGCAACATTAGTTGCAAAGAGTTATAATCAAAAAGAGAAAATTGATTTTGATGAAATCTTTGCACCTGTTGCTAGACTAGAAGCAATTAGACTTTTAATCGCTTATGCATGCTTTATGAATTTCAAACTATTTCAAATGGATGTTAAAAGTATTTTTCTAAATGGATATATTGCCAAAGAAGTTTATGTAGAATAACCTCCCGATTTTGAAAATCATGCTTTTTCAAATTATATTTT
Organism: Cocos nucifera; assembly: GCA_006176705.1. Lineage (NCBI taxonomy): Eukaryota > Viridiplantae > Streptophyta > Magnoliopsida > Arecales > Arecaceae > Cocos > Cocos nucifera. Next base: position 921,737 of record QRFJ01000623.1, read on the forward strand.
TAGATTAAACAAGGCATTATATGGTTTAAAACAAGCACTTAGGGCTTGGTATGAAAGACTAAGTAAATTCTTACTTAATAATGGATTTTCAAGAGAAAATATAGATACAATTCTTTTCATTAAAAGAGATTATGATAACATCTTAGTAATATAAATATATGTTGATGATATTATATTTGGATCTACTGATGAAACTTTTTGTCAAGATTTTGCTAGCTCATGCAGGGGGAGTTCGAGATGAGCATGATGGGTGAACTAACATTCTTTCTCGGACTTCAAATTAAATAAATAAAAGAAGGGATCTCCATCACTCAAAGCAAGTACATAAGAGAACTACTTAAGAAATTTAGGATGAAGAGCTTCAAAGCAATTGGTACCCCCATAAGTCCATCATGTAAGCTTGACAAGAATGAAGGAGGTAAAAGTGTTGATCAAAAATTTTATAGAAGTATGATTGATTTTTTATTGTATTTAACTACTAGTAGACTAGATATTATATTTAGTATTTGTTTATGTGCATAATTTTAATCTAATCCAAAAGAATCATATTTAAATACTATAAAAAAAATACTTAAATACTTAAAAAGAACTCAATCTATAGGTTTATGGTACTCTAAGAATTCATCAATCGATTTAATTGGATATTCAGATGCAGACTTTGTTGGATGTAAATTAGATAGAAAAAGCACTAGTAAAATTTGCCAATTTCTAGGAGTTAACTTAATCGCTTGGTTTAGCAAGAAGCAAAATTTGGTAGCATTGTCTATGGTCAAGGCTGAATACATTATAGCCAGAAGTTGCTATGTACAAATCTTATGGATTAATCAATAACTTGAGGACTTTGGCATCAAACTAAATAAAACTTTCATAAGATGTGATAATACTAGTACCATAAATCTAACTAAAAATTTAATCCAACATTCTAGATCAAAACACATGAAAATAAGACATCATTTCATAAGAGAGCATATTCAAAATAATGACATAATTTGTTATTATATTTGTACTAAAAATCAACTGGCTGATATTTTTACTAAGATTTTAAGTGAAGATAAATTCTATGAGATTAGAAGAGAATTAGAAATTCTTGATCCCCTAGCCTAAACATCTTTATGATTTCAAGCTTAAATCAATCAAAAATGACATTAATCTTTATCTTGAGCTTATATCTCAAAAAGCTCAAATCTAACCTTTCTTGATCATTCTCATAAATGAAATTTCAAACCCTAAAATCTTAGATTTTTTTGGATTTTTTCATTAATTTTTGGATTTTCTTGTGCCATGGATTGACCTAAGGGATGACTCATGGGCATTCTTGTAATTTAGCCAAAATCCTTTTTGCCCAGCCCTATTAATCAAGAACTCCTTTGGCCAAGAGGCCGACCTCCCCTATTTCTCGCTTCACCCAAACAAATCGGCCTTTCTCCCCAACCCTTCAATCAAAGAAATCTCTCGAAATCTCCCTTTCTCCCAAGATCCTCTCCTCAAATCACCCCTTAAGGAACCAAATCTTTTTCTATTTTCTTTCTATTTGGACGGTTCGAATAATTCTAGTAAACCCTTATCCTGAAACCCATGGTCGGCTCCTTTCTTAAAATCTTTCATCTTCTCAAATCTTCTCCATTCCACTTTTTCTTGATACTCTTGAGTGGGATTAAAGCTTCTATTGGTTGGAATGGCACCTAAGATGAAATTGCCATAAAGAAGAAAATCAGCCCGTTGCTTAGAGGAAGAAGCCCACCAAAAAAGAACAACACCAGAGCCCTCTCCTGGTTCAATCTTTGCCTCCAGACGATCTTCACAGTCTTCTCTTACACCAAATAACGTCCCTTTGTCTGATAAAAAGGTTGAACTGGGAAAGAATGTTGATTTTAGTTTCTTTGAGAAAGAAGGATTTTCATTTATGTTAAAAATTAAAAAGCAAGGATGAGATTACTTTTGCAAGTTGAAAGAAGCTACATATGTGGATTTGGTTAGAGAGTTTTACCTAAATTTGGCATACTTCAATGGAACAGTAAAATCTATTGTTAAAGGTATTGAGATTACTCTTGATCCAGTTCACCTAGGGAAAATTCTAAGATTACCATGTGAGGGTTACAAGAAAATGGATCTAACCCATAAAGAAGAAGAACTGAGAGCCATCTTGGGGAGAGAATTTGAAGAAAATTTGAATAAATTAGAGACCAAGATTCTTTCTGCTGAAATGAGAGTATTACACACTATGGTTATCAAGTTATTTGTCCCTAGGAGTGGTAGGCATAATTTATTATCTGGTAGGAATATATATATCATATTTCATGTGATTACAGAGACCCCCTTTAACCTCCTTATTTTGATGATAGAAATGATGAGAGAGACCTTGAATAGGTCTAAGGCACATCTACCCTATGGTATGACCCTCTCATTAGTGTTTAGGAGGTTTGGAGTTAGTTTTGAAGGAAAGCTAGTTGCCATATTATCTCACACTGATACCATCAACCATGACACACTGCATCACATGGGTTTTTTAAAGATTGATGGCGGTTGGTCCAAAGGTGCTGAGGATGTAGATAGAGCTAAGGAGGAGGAACCATCTTCACCTTTTCATGATCATAGAGGATCTCCTAAATTTCAGTTTGCATCTGATCATGAGACTGGTCCCTCAGAGTTAGTGAGGAAAGATGTAGATATGGCACCATCGAGGAGCAGAGACATAGATGTTAGATTCACTGATGACCAGATTAGGAGGATCACTGACCAATTGATTCAGTCGATTATTGATATCCTATCTCAGAGGATTGCAGATCTTTTATCTCAGTAGATAGCCAGTACCACTCAGGAGGAGAGTACTCACTTTGTCTCATCTTCTGATCAGTCTATGATTCCACATGTATCTACCATCTTTCAGTTGCTTACTGCTTAGTCTGCACGGCTTGAGAATCTTGAGGGATGTGTTTTGAGATTGACAAGTAGAGTTTTAAATTTGCAAAGATAGATTTTGGATCTGACTTGTCCCCAGATAAGAGAGGATATTTCAGAGATATCAGATCTTACTGCTGAGACAGCCAGACTCCAAGATGTTCTGAAGGGTGATTTTGACTTCTTATGGAGAGAGTTCAAAGATTTTAGTGAGACTCTATCTACATAGATTAGCGCCCTCATACAGTCTATGTCGAGAGCACTGGGATATTTAGACTCTATTAGGATTGCTCTTCATGCTCAGCCTATTACCTCTCAGACTCCTAGGCCGTCTCATCTAACTACTCGAGCCTGCACCTTCACCCATGGTCAAGGCAGACGTCGTCCAGCTGCTCCTGAATTTGACCCTGTCACACCCAATCACATCTTTGATTTTTCATCTGATTCAAATGCTTCTAGCTGTGATCTCTACTAGATTTAGTTTAGTCATCTTTGTATTAGGTTATAATCTAGTATCTCTCAGTTGTTTCTATGAGTTGTTGATTAAGTCATAGTTGGTTATATATATATTTTTTTGAATCAAACTTATGGCATTGATACTATTGGCTGTTTGGGTCATGGATAGTTGTATCCATGAATTTTGTATGTTTTGATGGCCTAATTCTCATGAATACTTTTGATACCTATATATTTTGTATATTTAGCACTTATATATTTTGATGACTTGATATTATGATAATCATTTAGATGTAAATATGTGATGATGTTATTTGAATGATGTGAAATGAAACCTTTATGAATTGGCTAAATTTTATTATGATCATTATATTGTAAATTAAAAGTTTTGTTATAAACTCTTATTCTAATAGAAAAACATATGGAATAACTAAAGGGAGAGGTTTTTCTATTTTTGAATTTTAAAATCCTTTAAGATCTTACTTGATGATGTCAAAAAGGGAGAATATAGTAAATAAAATTAGGCTATAAGTAAAATTAACAAAAAAAATAAAATAGAAGTAAAATTGATAAAAGAAATAAGTAAGTCAAATACTTTTGCAAATCATTTAAATGTCTGACTATAAGTAATCATCAAATTGCTCTTGATGCCATATTAATCAAATAATTGAATATAATATCCTAGTATATGATGTAGCATGTTCCTTCAAAATTTTTGAAACTCTCAATCAATGCTTCTATATGCTTTATTTTTGCTTATGCTCAAATATTTTATCATCATCAAAAAGGAGGAGATTGTTGCTCCAAAAATTAATTTTGATGATTACAAAGCATTTGAGGAAATTACTAATGAATTTGGCTTGAAAAAAGACTTTTCGTATTTTAGGGAAAAAATCATAATTTTATTAAGTTTTGATCTGAGAGCCTTAAGAGCAAGTATAGAAGCTTTCTAATTTTTTGGAGGTAATCCCATGATTTTTGAATGCTTATTTTGGAAGAAAATCAAGTTTGAAGTGAAAGGATCGACCCCTAGATCGTCCCTTGCTGAAAATGGCTATTTGGCATGCTGTCTCTGTGCCAAGGGTCGACCTCTGCTGTTCCAAAGGCTAAAAATATAGAATCGCTATTTTTCTGAATTTTATTTCAGAGGTCGACCTCGAGATCGATCCCTGTGTCATGAGTCGACCCTTATGCCATGTGTCGACCCCTGCAATGAAAATTTTTCTGCAACGGCTATTTTTTTTTATTTTGATAGATTTTAATAAATTTTTTAATATCTTCAATGGTTACAAATCTTGCCCAGGATTCTCTCCTCCACCTATTGAAGATTTAAAAGACTTTAAATAGAAAAAAATACAAGAGATTGATGTGATTTAATTTCAGCCCTAAGCAAAAATCATCTTCAAGTAAAGAAGCCTTCGTTTCAAGTTCACTTACCTTTTAAGAGCTCTTTCAAATCTCCAGCAACCTTGAGGAAAATCAGAGAAGCTTCCTCCATTATTATGAAAAGCGTTCTTAAGATTTTATTTGCTCATAAAGGAAGCTAAACTTGTATTTGATTGTCATTAAATCTTTTACTCTATTTTACTACTTTGATTCAAGTTTTGGGGGGATTCCAAAACTTGAAAATGTTGATCCTAACCTTGAATAGGATTGTATTGGGTTGGCTTATACCTAAAAAATAAGTATTCTAGCTTAGAATAACTAGGGTTGAAGGTTTCCAATGGTGTATTCAGTTTGAATATGGTTAGTGAATTTTAATTTCTAAGTTGAAGCTTGGGGAGTGGATGTAGGTGCAAGAAAAGCACTGAACCACTATAAGTCTTGCTTGTTTATGGTATGCTTGCTATCTTTCTTTCCTTAGTTTGTTAAATTCTTGCTCTCTAATCTTTTATATTTTTCTCTAACCTAAATCATTTCACACACACATCTTGCATATCATCATTCAATCTTGATATCTTTAAATTAGCTTTAAAATATTAAAAATCCAATTCCCCCCCCTCCCCCCCCTCTTGGGTTGCATAGCTGGGCAATAGATAATCATAGGACACAAAGCCAAGATAAGCAATCTAAGATACATGGCATGCTGACAACAATAGAAAATAGAATCCTCATCAGATGAGGATATCTCATGATGGACTAAGGCTCTAGAAGAGGGACTAGCTCTGTGACTCCTAGTCTTCCTAGGGTGCCTAATGTTGGTGAAGAGAAAAGGAGGTCTAGAAGAGGAGAGCTAGAAAGGTGTGTAGGTGGTCTGAGTGGATTGATTAAGAGGCCTATAGGTGGTAGAGGAGGTGCTAGGGACTATAAAAGCTCTGGATACAGAGGTAAATGTATCAACCTGCCTAATTAGTTGCCACTTGGATTGAAGAAGAGAGATAATACCAATGGTCATTGAGTCGCTTGTGTCCTTCATCTCCTCTCTCAGCTATCAAATCCCAGACTATCAAACCTAAAAGTCTCACCACCTTAACTATTAGCTCAGACAAATGTATGCTATTGTCATAACTTAGTCTGTGTGCTTGAAGCCACATCCTCATCTCCATCTCGAGATGAATAACCCTACTAGCTAGCCTAGTAATCGAATCCTAAAGCTACTCAGTCTTGAAGCTCTGCCCAATCAATGACTATGCAATGATGAAAATGTGGGGTGCCATGGTCATTTTGTTGATGGGGTCATGTATTTGCTCTCCCTTGGAGTCCAACTCCTAACTGCTAGAAGAACGGTAACCACCTACTCCAAGATGCTCCTAAGTTGATCCTCTTCTAGTCTAAATGATCTGTGTTTAGTGTTGCTCACAGGCTGATGAGATTGGGCTCGAATTGGAAGGCATTGATAAAATTTCTACCAAATGTATCAAAAGAATACTACTTCAGTGCCATGTGTTCTTTAGGCTCATATCGAACAAAAAGATCTATTGCCTACTCTATAGGTAAGTGAAACTCTTGGCTAGTCTAGACTCTCTAGAAGATGAAGAAGGTGCCTCCCCGTCAGCTTTATGGTCATCCTCATCCTCGTCTCCACCAACTCTATCTACCCCCTTGTTTCTTAACTAGCGACGATTTACTTTATTAAAGACCATCTGATGTAGACTAGGATTATTGTAGGTATCTATGTATGTCAGATGACTAGTAGCCTTACCATCAAGATTGACTCCAAATCATCTAAATACATGGGTAAGTGCCATCCCACAGGATAATAGGGCCTTAGATCGACTCACGGCCTTGTACATTTGTCTAAACATAAGAACTAAGAGATTTAGGAGAATCTCAGATGCAATATGAACATGATACAAACATCATATCTTTCCAAATTAGGGGAGAAAATTCTACTAATAATATAGTAGAGAAGTCTTATCTCTACACTAAGCTACTCAACCTCTATCTTCTCTAGTTCCCCCACATCCTCTCTGTGATGCACTATAGGCCGTGATGCCTCTATTCTAGCTCATCAGTGCCCTCTCCATCATTAGGCATGTGTAGAATACTCTTAAAAGTGTAAACATCCATGATGATCTCAACCCCCTTTACTAGGGATGCACACCACCATCTCCAAATTTAAAATTTTGATAAAATTCCTAAACTACATTAATGTAGGTTGGGACTCTAATCTATTGGGAGGATCCTTCACGAGTGTGGAATTTAGATCCCCGCCCAAGGTTGCAACTTCAATAACGATGTCAATACCATAATAGAAAAGACGAAGAGATACATAAAGAGATAATTAAATATATGGATTAGTCCAAGGCTTACCTTCATGGAGTATGCAAGTTTCATTATGAGAATAGAGAAAAATACAAGAGAAAATCACACCCACTCAACTCTCATAATCAATCCCTCTCTTAACAAGAAGCATAACTCCCTTACAAACCTCTCTTCTCTCACAAGAAGAGCTCTTAGCCACTCTCTTGAGGCTCTGGCTACTACCTCAACTGCTACCTAATTCTTCTTGAGCTCCATAGGCCGTTAGGCCCTTTTAAAAGCCTTAAATCTGAGTCCCACAAGATCCGTGTCTTCTATTAGGACTCAAAGAATCTCTCTGGCTGTTGGATCAAACCCGCATGCTCCCTAGACCATCTGATTGCACATCTATGCCCCTGTGCACCACATGAAAATGTGGTAAACCGCTAAGGGATCCATGCCTCATGCATTGACCGCATGAAAGCACCAAGCACGGGCGTGGACCATGTGTGGACTGTGCTTGGTCTATGTGTCTCCCCCTGGACTGCATGCTCGTGCCTGCACTTGGTGGACCGCATGGTCGCACATCCTGGGCTGCATTCATGCATTTGGGCCACATGCTCCTACGAGCTGCATTTTCTTGAGGCCATAGGTTTCTCCATCACTACTGTGGGATTTTCTACTGTAGATCAAATTCGAGGTGCTAAAATCTAACAAACTCTACCACAACTCGATATTTGGTCTCCATCTAATTTTGAGAGCTTTTGGATGATCTCGCCCTTATGTCTTGGAAGAAATACCTAACTGCTCATGGATGGATAAATATGAAAGTCAAGCTGGATCGCTCAATCCCATCTTCATTATATGCTGTGACTTACTTGACTTGAGATCTGCTTGGGATAGCATCCTATGGTAATAGAAACTCCATCCTACGATATTGCCTGTCATCCTCTCGAGTCTCCTGTATCATGCCTAATCTACTTGCACCTAGAGCTCCACCTCATGCTAAACTTCCACTAGCATCTGAAGCTCTACTTCACGCCGAGCTTCTTGATAAGAGATAGTATCCTCTATATTTCCTTTTCTTTATAACAATTCTACAACTATGCATAATCTTCAAGATTCCATCCTCAGCTCTTCATTTGTAGCTGCTTAAATGCAGTCTATTCAGTGAAATTAGATTTCTCTTAAAACTAGGCATGTATCAAATCTCACTCAATTTTCTCATTGCTCGATCATGTGTCTATAGCTGACTGTCCTAATATCCTTGATTATACAGTTCGATCCATCTAGCAAATGAATAGTGCCCTCATTGCTCTCTGGAGAGTTAAATAACTTCTCTCTATAATAAACATGATGCGAACATACTAAATCTACAATCCATTGAAAGAAAAAAGTAGACACCTTACCTGAGACTATAAGCACATCATCAGTCTCATCAGTGTTGATATCTTGGACCTCTGTTGCAATAGCTTTCATTTAATCTCTAAGTTATGGGCAATCTTTGACTCGATGCCCCGACTCATCACATTAGTAGCATTTAATTTTATTAGAGTCCCTCAACTTTGACTTAGATTACCCATCTTACGATTTTCTGCTGCTTCGATCGCTGCCACCACCACCTCTAGTCACCTTTAAAATCAAGTCACCATCTAAACTCAAGGCTTGGTTCTTCCGCTTGAGAATCTTATTTTGGAAAAGTGCAGAAGTGACCTCATCCATCTTGATGGTGCTTTTCTTCAAAAAAAGAGCAATTACCAAAGACTCAAAAGAAGAAGGAAGCGATGAGAGTAAGACTAGCATCCTAGTCTTCTCCTTAGCCTTTTCATCAACACTGAGGATCTTCTAAAAGTTGCTAAGATGCTCCTGCATGCTCTGCTCCTTGCTCATCCATAACTAGTAGAATTGCTACCATGTACACCTCCTCGAGTTTGAACCACATGGTTGTCAGAGAAGCTCGCTAAGAGCATGGATCACCATATCATCTGCTAAGTTTAAGCGGATCATGCTCACTGCTTGCATCTAGAGCTACCTTCAATTCTTCTTCTTCATAATAGTCGGCTTCTTTTCACATAAGAGAGTATTAATCAACTCTTATTAGATGAGTACATCCTTCATCCTCGTTTGTCATAGGAAGAAATTGCTTTTTCTATCATACTGGTTGATCTCTATTTTGATTGACCCATCTTTTCCATCTTTTCCACTCTCGATCAACATCGCTACAATCCAAAAAATCTAGTGCTCTAATACCACTTGTTGGGAGGATCCCTCATGAGTGCAAAATTTGGATTTTCATCTAAGATCTTAACTTTGATGATGATGTCAATACCGCAACATAAAAGAAGAAGAGATACATAAAAGATATAATCAAATATGTAGATCAACCCAAAGCTTACCTGCATAGGGCATGCAAGCTTCAATATGAGAATAGAGAAGAATACAAGATATCACATCCTCTCAATTTTCATACATCAATCTCTCTCTCAATAAGAAGCATAAATTCTTTAGAAAGCTCTCTTCTCTGATAAGAAGACCTCTCAGTCACTTTCTTAAGGCTCTGGCTGCTGCTTTAGCTGCTATCCAATTTTTCTTGAGCTTCACAAGCAATCAAGCCCTTTTAAAGGTCTTAAATTTTAGCCCACATGATCTGGATCTTCTGTTAGGACTTAAAGAACCTCTCTGGCCTTTGGATCAAACCTGCATGCTCACTAGACCACCCAATTGCATATCTATGCCCTTGTGCACCATGTGAAAATACAGTAAACTACTAAGGGGTCTATGCCTTGCACATTGACTATGTTAAAGCACCAGGTGCAGGATGGACTGTGTGGATCATGTGTGGACCCCGCGCTGGGTCTGCATGTGGTGAATGTTATAAATATACTAATAAAAATATTAAATTATAAAATAAATTATTTTATTTTTTTAAAAAATAATATTTTTATTGATTTTTTATAGAAAAGAAGGCTACTAAAGAGAAGAACTTGATTTTTTTGGTTCAAATAAAAAAGTTTGAAACAAAATAGACTTAAAATGAGCTCGAAATCAAATTCAAAAGAAAAAAGAAATAAAAAAATATAAATGCCGGTCGGTCCAAACCAAACTAGCTCAAAGCAGGCTCGGCAGACTGCCCACATTGAATCGGCCCAAGCTGACGTCAGCATGACATCAAAAAACAATGCGAGCTACGGTGGACTAGAACAGTGCGCGTGCTAGGGTCAAAAATGGAATTACACATGGAGTGGAGCTTCTGATTGGTTGATAGTTTGGTGGGTCTATATAGAGCATGGTTTATGATTGGTGTATAAGGGTAGACAACTATGATGAAGGTGCGATCCGACAGTTGAGGGAAGTGTCGGTGATGATCCAATGGTTGCTGTGATTTTTGACTGTGATTAAACAATCTAGCTCCTCTGAGGCACCAATTGATGGCTCAAACTCTATCATCAAGCTAATCGAATGGATATAATTTAATCTGATTAGATCTTGGAGTTTAAAAGGGATTTTAAGTAATTTTTGGACCTTTTGATGCCCATCCAATAGCTAGGGATTTAGAGTTTTTGTTTTGACAATAGACAGCTTCTATTTGAGCTATTTTAGGACTTTTAATCATAATTTCTTTAGGATTTTCCATCGAAGCACACCTTCAGCTTATATAATCCCCTAGTGTCGAGCAGAGGAGGCATATAGTAGAGAATAGTAGCATAGCAGGTAGAGAAATAGAGGATTTTAGAATAGAGTAGAATAGTTTTTTTTTGAAATAGTAGAGCATAAAGAGACAGAGGATGATCCGAGAGAAGTTTTTGGAGAGAGAGAAGCTCCCCCTACTTTCTTCATTCTCCTTGTTCTTTCTTCCAACATCTAGCACACCTACCAGCGGCTCTTCTTCATCAACTTCTCTACATTAAGGGCATCGATCAACGATTAAATTTAGCAACAAGGAGTCTACTGTTTGATTTTTTCTTTATTTTCTATTTTATTTACTATTTTTATTTTGTTGATCATAAACTAACTTTATTTTACTAAGACAAGGTGTAGCCACTTTTTTGATGTAATATTCAGTATGATTGAATTTTAGATTTAAATTTTATTCATGAGGAGTATATAAATCTGTTCTTAATACTTTTAGATTACTGACAATCTTTTAATTATTTTGATGGACATAGATGATACGAACCAAGTACATCTATGTTAATGCTTCTTGATTTATATACCTTGTATTTGAATCGGATTAAGATTCTGCTGCATGTAGTAATTTTAGTGTGCTTTGGACGCAGCATTTTTTAATTAGAGAATTTCATAAAACTTAATGCATCAATATTTATTTAAATTATACTTAGACTAAAGGGTAGTTAATAAGTATTGATAGTTTTGCTATGCCTGGACCAAAGAGTAGTGAATATCTTAGGAGACGTCACCATCATATGAAATAAAATTGACCTAATTTACATGATTACTTGAATATTAGATTTATTTAGTAAACTAATTGTCTTAGTATTCGATTGCACTTGAATTCAACACTAATAATTAAACCCTCTTTATTTTCTTGCAACTTTTTAATTATTTTTTTATTTTTTTTATTTTTTATTTTTGATAAATTAATTTTTTAAATAAAATTTAAGAAAGAATTATTCAATACTTATTTTTCAATCCTCAAGGGATGATATTCTACTCATACACTTTATTACTTGATTGACTGGTGCACTTGCTATAGTGGTAGATTTACATGCATTAGCATGCTTGCACCTACGTGCGATGGACCACATCCTGGGCCACCCCCGATGTAAATCTACGAGGTTTTTTCTCACACCTGATTGAGTTGGTAAACTAATTGCCTTAGTATTCCACAGCACTTGAATTCAATCCTAATAATTAAATCCTCTTTATTTTTTTTATAATTTTTTAATTATTTTTTAATTTTTTTAAAATTTTTGATAAATTAATTTTTTAAATAAAATTTAAGAAAGGGTTATTAAGTACTTATTTTTCAATCCTCAAGAGATGATATTCTACTCATACACTTTATTACTTGATCGACTGGTGCACTTGCTATAGTGATAGATTTACATGCATCAGCATGCTCGCACCTACGTGGTTGCACGTCCTGGGCTACCCCCGATGCATCTACGCCATGTGTGGTTGCGAGCTGCACTCTCCTATGGGTCATGCTCTCCTATGGGCCGTAGGCTTCTTTGTCGCTGCTATGTGCTTTGCTTCTATGGTCTTTTTTGCTATGGATTGAATTCGATGCACTAAAGTCCAATATAAGCTTGCACAAAAACTCCTATCCTTATCTTTTAATTTTCTCCCCAATGGTAAACCTCTCTCTCTAAAAATCTAAAATCAATATTTCTTTTGACAGAGACATTTGTAGCAGGGAATGGTATGTTGCTTGGAGTACTTGTGAGAGGGGAAAAGGCTTGAGCTTGAGCTACCTTCCTTCTCTCTTCTTCTTCAAGAGCATGGGTCAACCACCTACTTTGGGGAAACCCATCTCGGGAGCCATGGGAGGTGATAGGATGTAAGATCTAAAGGAATCTCTATTCCTAAGCCGTAGGATCGATTTGATCGGATCATATTTGAAGCAAAATTTTTAAAAAATTATTTTCTAAGATCTGATCAAATCTAAGAGTTCTCAGATCTGATTAGATTGATCTAATTATAAAAATAAAAAATTAAAATAAAATTAATAACATCTCATGTTACTTGATAACTCTTACTTGATCTAAAGCTAATTGGCTACAAATCTAAGTTCCATCTTCTCAAGGTGGGCTTCGATCTTTTGCTGGCTCAATATTTTGTTAGTGGGTTAGCTGCATTATCTACGGTATCGACTCTCTTGACCTCAACGTATTCCTTCTTAAGATAATTACGGATGAGATGATATCGATGCTCGATGTACTTAAATTTTTGGTGAGATCTCAGCTTCTTAGCTAGGGCTATAGCGCTATTATTGTCGAAGTACAGCGAGACGGTATCTGATGGCATCACTCCAAGCTCTATGGTGAACTTCTTAAACCAGAATGCTTTATTCACAGCTTTCGAGATAGCGATATATTCTACTTTCATGGTGGCTATCACAGTCTGCTTGGACCTCTTTCAGCTTATAGCACTATCATTGCATAGGAACAGACTTCCAGATATCGACTTTCAATCATCTATATCAGACATAAAGTTTGAGCCTGCATACTCTTGGACTTGGAGTTCTTCATTACCAAAGATCAGAAATATATCTTTAGTCCTTCTTAAGTATTTAAGGATATATTTCACAGAAGTCCAGTGCTCTTCATCTGAATTCGATTGATACTTATTTGTGACACTCACAGCATGAATGATATCAGGTCGTGTACCTAGCATGATGAATATGAGGTTCCCTATTGTCGAAGCATAAGGGATCTTGCTCATGCATTCAATCTTTTTAGGTATGCTAAGATATATCATTTTGGAGAGATGAATGCCATGTCTGAAGGACACTAGTCCCCTCTTAGAGTTTTCTATATTGAACCTCTTCAGCACCTCCTCTATGTATATCTTCTATGAGAGACCTAGCATCCTCTGTGGTCTATTCCTATAGACCTTTATCCCCAAAATGAAGGATGCTTCTCCTAGGTCTTTCATAGAAAACTCTTTAGACAACCACACTTTGATCGAGGTCAACATGAAAATGTCATTTCCAATTAGGAGGATGTCATCCACATATAGTATGAGGAAGTCAATAGTGCTTCCACTGATCTTCTTAAAAATACATGGTTTCTCTTCATTCTTGATGAAATCAAATGATTTGATTATATTATTGAAGTAAGCATTCCAGCTCCAAGATGCTTGCTTAAGTCCATAGATGGATCTTTGCATCTTGCAGATCTTGTGATCACCATCATCGGAAGTGAAACTAAGTGGCTATTCCATATAGATATCTTTCTCAAGATATTCATTAAGAAATACTATTTTCATGTCCAGTTGCCATATTTCATAATCAAAATAGGCTATAATAGCAAGCAATGTGCAGATGAATTTTAGCATGGTTACTGATGAGAAGGTATTTTGATAGTCAATGCCTTCACGCTGACTATATCCTTTCGCTACTAACCTAATCTTGAATATCTTTACATTTTTATCTATAACTATCTTTCTCTTGAAGATTCATTTATACCCATAGGTACAATATCTTCAAATAGATCTACTAAGATCTAGACCTGGTTCGAGCACATTGAGTCAATTTCTAACTTCATTGCCTCTAGCTATTTCTCGGAGTCGATATTTGATGTCATCTCATCATAGATCTTGGGATCATCATCATGAATTTTATTTCTCATTAGGAATATTTTCTTTACATTCTCTTGAATAGTACCTAAGTACCTCTCAGGAGGATAGAAAATTCTACTTGATCTATGAGATGGAGGAGGTAGCATGTGAATCAGCTTAGACTGACTGGATTTCTTAGGTTTCTTATCTCATTGCTCTTCAAAGACTTTCTCCTCAACCCTAATATGTCTGTCGATACCACCATCTTGAATAAATTATTTTTCAAGAAAAATGGCATGTCGACTGATAATCATATTACGATCTTCAGAAAGATAGAAGTAATATTTTAAGGACTCTTTAGAATATCCAATAAATTAAGCTTTAAGGGACCTAAACTCTAACTTGTCCGTCTATTGTCTCTTGATAGTGGCTGTACAATCCCAAATTCTGAGATAATTCAAACTTGGCTTCTTACTATGCCATATCTCATACGATGTGGTAGGAATGATTTTAAATAAAACTCTATTCAATAGGTAAATAGGTGTTATTAAACTATCTCCAAAAATATTTAGGAAGATCCGTGAAGCTTATCATGGATCGGATCATATCTAATAGGATCCGATTTCTTCATTCTAAAACTCTATTGAGTTGAGACATTCTAGACGAAGTTCATTGCGAGACTATGCCATTATCTTTGAGATAGTCCAAAAATTTTCTACTAAGGTATTCATCTCCTTAATTTAATCGAAGAACCTTAATAGACTTTCTAATTTGCTTTTTCACTTCATATCTAAATTTCTTAAATTTTTTAAAAATTTCAAACTTGTATCATATCAGATACACATATCCATACCGAGATAGATCATTGGTAAAGATAATGAAGTAGAAAAGATTGCATCTGACCGACACATCAAATGGATCGCACACATCTATATGCACTAGGTCAAGTAGGTCTATGGCTCTTTTTTGATGTCCTACAAAAGATAGCTTGATCATTTTGCCTTGAAGGCATGACTCACAAATTGGATATAACTCAAAAGTCAACGGACCCATAAGTTCAGATTTTTCTAATTTGTTAATTCTATCTTCAGCTATATAACTTAGCCTAAGGTGCCATAGATACCTTTCATTAATACTATTTTTAAGTTGCTTTGATCCTATGACATTTATGGTCGCTTTGATCCTATTACATTCACGTTTTGCTCAACATTGTACATAGAAACATCTATATATAATTGATAGAGTCCGTTAATTAAGAAACTACTTATATTTTTATTTCTTTCAAAAAGAATAGTATAGTAATCCTTAAAAAAGCTAATTATATAACTTTCTGATGCTAAACATGAAATAAAAATCAAATTCCTACTCGTAGCAGGCACAAAATAACAGTCCTTAAGAGCTAAGATATATCCAAATGATAATCAAAGAGGGTATGATATAATGGCCACAATAATGACTCTTGCTTCATTTTCGATATGTAGGATCGTTTCACCATCCCTCAACCATCTGCTATCCTCAAGATCCTATATAGAAGTACACAAATGAGCACTAGAATAAGAGTCAAGCACCCAACTGGGTGTAGAAGAAATCATACGGGACGAGTATACCTGTAGAAGGTCCTCCTTTCTTCTTGTTCTTTAGGCTGGCTAGGTATGCAGGGCAGTTCCATTTTCAATGATCATTAGAGTTGCAGTGGAAATACTTTTCTTTCTTCATAGCTTTCTTCTTTGGCTTGTCCTTCTTCTTCTTCTTCCTCTCAACCTTTTGCTTCTTCGCAGACTTCTTCTTCTTTCCAAAAGATTTTCTCTTGGTAGAAGTTTGCTTCATAGTAAGAATTGAGTTCTTTGAACACTTTAAAGTTTGCTCAGCAGTAATCAGCATATTCATCAACTTCGCCAAAGTGCACTGGAGCTTATTTATATGGATGTTCATAATGAACTATCCATACGAATTAGTCAAGGACTGTAGGATCACATCAATCTATAGTTTCTTGACTATTAAGACACCAAGTTTCTCAAGCTCTTCAAGATCCTTGATCATTGACAGACAATGATCTTGGACCTACTGCCCATCACGTATGTGTGCTTTAAAGAGTCTCCTTGAGACGTAGTAGTGCACGGTGTGTTTGTGTTCACCAAATAACTCTTGTAGGTAAGCCAACATTTGGTGTGCAGTCCTAATATCCTCATATTGGCATTGTAACTCATCAGTCATTGAGCCCAATATGTAGCACCTAACTTTATTGTCATCATCAGACCACTTCTCATGAGATGCTCTCTGATTAGTGATCGGACGGGCTGGGAGAGTGAAAAGTTTCGGATCCAAGACATATGACAGTTTCTTAAAACTCAAAATAATTTTCAAGTTCCGAAGCTAATCCTTATAATTAGGTTCGATCAGTTTGTGGGTATTTAAGATTCAGGCTAGGAGGTTTGATGTGGATATTTTCTTATAGAAAGTCAAAGATTTTAGTTAGATTTATAATTTGACTTAACTAATTTATTGAAAAATTTTATTTTAAAATAAATTTAGACTTCTACTATTTTTTGGATCTCTATACTCTCTTAATAGAGATGTGAGTCTTTGCGATTATTGACTTTTAGTAGATGGTGAGGTCCCATTGACTGGCTCACCACCTCACCTAATAGTTATTGATGATGGATTAGTCAATGAATAGACAACTCTTGTCCAATATTTCTGCAAATATGGTGCACCCAAACTTGACCTCTAATTCATGAAGCTCATCGTACCTAGAATATTGCTTCACTTCTTAGTTAAGTCAGACCCACCATTTGTACAAACTAAATTTCTAATTGGAACCCTCACCGTATCCAAAATATTGAGCCCAACCCATTCTCCAATTCGTAGATGTGGTTGCATCTTCCTAATACAACTGAACCACTGTATCCAATCGAGAACAATCAACTCCTAAAAGGGCTCACACATCTACAATGGTAGAAGATCAATAACTTAATATTTTCTTAGAAAGATTTTAATTTAGGTCTTTTAGACTTGACTAGTCATAATGATTATGACTAACCTAGTGGTATGAGTTAGCTCAAATCGTTAGCCACCTCAAAGCAAAACTGGATCAATCCAATCGGCCAGATAAGTAAGATTTGTGAGAGGGATATGCCATTAACTCGGTGTGAATGCATTCAGCTCGAGTAGCTTTCAATTAAAGATCATCGGTCGTATTTATCAAACTTATCTTAGATATCGATTCGTCTGACCAGAACTGATCGGGTTAGCCTATAATCCAGACTTGAACCACAGAGCTAAATTAGGTCTTGAATTGATCGATCATATATGATTGTGAGTTGACCTTAACCAAGACTTATATCTAATGGACTGGTCAAATCTAAGCACTCTTGATCCCACCTAACTAACTCTTGATTTAGTTTGATCAACCGCTAGACCTAATCAAGCTACCCATACCCAAACTCATATTTTATGAAAATATTTTAGATCTAAAAATTTATAATTTTTAGATCTAATTAATTTCATAAACTTAATTCTTAATTAAGTCAAAATATATTTCAAGATCAAAGCATGTAAAGATCCTAGGATTTTTGGATTTACGATTTTGCAAAAAAATAAGTTTTTGATTTTTGATTAAGGACAAACGCGCAGCACCCATACATGCCATAAGAGCTCCCCATCGAATGAGAAGAGAGGGTCTTTAAACTCTTCTTACTTTTATGACTGGACGGCCAAGGAGAATGCTTTAATCAGAAATATAGATTACACTACAAAAAATAATTAGATCTAATATATATAACTCTTATACGATTTAAGATTTAATCTACACATGCTTTGCATACATTTTATGTATAAAATTTAAATATATAAACTTATATTTCAGATCTGATTACATCTCATATAACATCTAGAAATAAAAATTTAGATGATCATATCATAAAAATTTTAGATCTAGACTATACATGGCATAAAACTATAGAACTAGTCTAGACATACATCGTATATGTCATATATATGAAAATTTTAAATGCATCTACTAATTTCAGATCTGATTACATCTCATGTAATATTTAAAATCTAAATGATCAGATCATCAAAAAAAAAAAAAAAAAATAGATCTAGAGAACTGCAAATTTGGTTCTACTATCAGTTGAAGGAATCTCTATTCCTAGGTCGCAGGATCGATTTAATTGGATTAGATCTAAAGTAGAATTTTTTTAAAAAAATATTTTTTAAGATTTGATTAGATCTAAAAGTTCTTAAATTTGATTAGACTCATCTAATTATAAAAATAAAAATTAAAATAAAATTAGTAAGATCTCATGTTACCTGATCAGATCTATGATGCCTTAGATCTGATCTTCAGCAGCATTGTGTCCGTCTCACGAATAGGATCGTCTTGACTTGTTCTTTGCAGTAGCAGGACCTTAATTTTTCCTTGTTGTTTCGCTCAACTCTTTAGGTGTGGAGAAGAGGGAGAAGATCTAGAAGAGGAGGCATGGAGGTGGAAATATGGGCAGCACCTGGGCATGGGAGATTGGGATGCAGAAATCCTAGGCGCAGGGGTCTTTATATAGACCTATGCACCAATACTAGAGTCCTAGGGCTTTAAAATTTGCTTAAAGCAGAAGGACTCTAATCTATTTTCCATGCCCCATCTGAATTCTCTTTGCTTTTTGTCACCCAAAACATTAGAAAAAGGGGCGACAAAATTAGATAAGGAAGGAGAGTGGTGCATGAATTTTATCTCCAAGAGTTTGAATAGCTTCAAACTCTATCCTCCTATCCACTAAGGGTGCACGTCATAAGAGGGCGTACACCCTCATTTTGTTCGTGAAATCACCTAAGGGCGTTCGCCCTTAGATAATCTCTAAGGGAGCATGTCTCCTCTCTCGATTCCTATAAAGATTGGATCAAAATGATTTTGTCCTAATTTTATCTCATGATTTTAGGACAAGCCCTGATCTCATATTGACAAGCCCTGATCTTATCAGGACAAGCCTTGTTTTGATCAGGATAAGCCCTATTTTGATCAGGATAAGATCTAGTTAGACTAGGACAAATCCATATAGAATTTTTGGATAAGCCAAATCTAATTTGACTTAGTCTAGATGAACTAGAAAGATAATAGAAAAAGAAAGTCAGGTCCAATCATGTGCTAGCATAATTTTCTTGAATTCGATTGGATCTAATCCAAATCAATCGAACTAGGTTAGCCTAATTGATGACATCCAGATCCAAATTCTTATTTGTATGACCTAGTTAGGTTCAGTTCTATATGATAATGGGACATGTCATGATCTTCATTATCAACATTATTGAAACTCCTTTTGATGGACTAGAACTCTTTCGATTCATCTAATTAGAATCATCGATCATCAAGATAATTTTAATTGATCCCCAAATCCATTAGTGACACCTAGCAGTATATGGTGGCAATCCATCAGAACTAAAAATAAACCTCTCGATGCAGCTATCTATGTGATTAGGCTCTTCTATCATGAGGTCCAAAAGGATCTAGATCAAGATGAACTCATCAGATCCTACACCTGTCATATGAATAAATCATTCGATTCGAGTTCGATGTAAAATTTTAATAAAAACTCATTTCTATTATATTTATATTGCCATGGCCATGGGCTTAAGGACTCGATCTTATGATCATTATAGGGCTACTTCTTCTCTATCGAGGTTGATAGATCTCCTATTGATGTAATCTAATTTCTATAATGAACATGCTATTGAAGGAAAATTCTAATTTTCTGAACCAGGTTCGTTCAGATCAGATCAGATCAAGAGATATATTTCAAAATTTTTTTTCTTTGATCTAGATTAGATCTAAGATATTTTAGATTTTATTATTATTATTTTAGAAATTAAAATAAAATTAGATAAATTAAATCAAATTTAATTTACCTTGATTTGGGTAATCCTATTACCCTGTTGATGATCCTGTTGCAGCGGAAAGGTTCTGGATCTAGCCACGCAAGTGCCTGGCCTCTATCGATATCTACTCAGACTGGATCTGGAGATCCTCTTCTTCTCTATCACGTCTCCAAAAATTAGATCTGGATCTGATCTGGAGGATCTTCAAAACTCCTTTTGAAGATCTGCAGTCGTCCTTTGCAGCAGCGCAGCCTTCTTAGCTTTTCATCGCCTTTTTCTTTGATCTGGATCGCACCAACCAAAAGTCCAAAACTCTTTTGGACATAGAGAGGAGAGGGAGAAGGTGGGTTTGGCATGGAGGAAGAGGGGATAGGCAACCTTGGGGCATGGGAAATTGTGATTCAATCTTACTTTCAATCACTATCTGGGTTGGGCGCAGGGTCTTATTTATAGACTGTCTGTGATCCAACTTCTCTTCTTCCCAACCAATCACAACTCTTTGTGAAATCAGATCTAAATCTGATTGGTGGAATAGAGTCCCCTGGATTCCTCCTTAGAGGGCGCCTAAGACCAGTCAAAGTTGGTTCTTAGGAGAACTCTAATTGGAATCCAAAAAGGAGATGGAGTCCTTGTCCAACAGGGACTCCTGGGCGCCTCCAACTTGGGCACACGCCAAGGGTGGCGTGCGCCCTCCTCCTTGCCAGGTTCTGGCAGGGGGACAGGCCCCCACCAGCTCTCCAATAGGTGCATGACATGTGGTCAAAAGTCAAAGTGTCAATGGTCAACATTTGACCAGTCAAAGGTAGACTTTTGACCAAAGTCAAAGAACAAGAAATGGCAGGTGACCAAAAATGGCAGGTAATGTCTTACAAAATAAGACAACCTTTTCTGACTTGGACAACCTCCAGTCAGACCATATGAAGGCCTCTGATTGAGCACAAACTCCTTTGGCTCAGTCAGGACAACTTATTTATGATAGTAAAAGAAGAACGTTAGGTTCAATCGAGTGCTAGCACGATTTCCTTGAACCTAATTGAATCTCATTCAGATCAATTGAACTAGATCAGTTCAATTGATGATCACCAGATTCAAACCCTTGTTTGTGTGACCCAGTTAGGTTCAGTTCTGTATGGTAATGGGATATGTCATGATCTCTATCATCGACATCATCGAAACTCCTTTCGATGGATCAGAACTCTTCTGATTCGAACAGCTAGAATGATCGATCATCTAAATCATTCTAATTGCTCCCAAAATCCACCAGTGACACCTAGCAGTATATGGTGGCAACCCATCAGAGCTGAATGCGAACCTCTTGGTGCAGCTACCTGTGTGATTAAGTTCTTCTATCTTGAGCCCCGATCAGATTAGGGTTAAGGTGAACTCGTCAAACCCTAGTCTCTGTCATATGATGTAATCATTCGATTCGAGTCCGATGTGAAAATCTAAATAGAAACTCTTTCTATTATTTCACTCTGCCATGGCCATGGGCTTCTGGACTTGATTCTCATGATCATCATAGGGCTGCTCCTCTACCACCGAGGTAGATAGATTCCATCTTGATGCAATCCAGTTCCTACAATGAACATGCTATAGCCAACATACACCTCAGGGTTCCATATGGCTAGGAGACCGAGTAATGGTGTAGTCAAACTATAACACCCTCAAGGTGAACTGCCGATGCACCTCAGGTCAAAGAACCAGACACACTACTGCAGCATCGAGTCAGTCATTGACGAGAAGGTAGACTTCCCTAATGACTACTCGAGGTGGTCACGCTCAGTGCCCTCGTTCTCTAACGAGTACCTGTACTCTCGCTCCGGTGTCTCCACACCGTAGACTCAAGACTCATCTACTAAAGAGAAGCGATTGTACACCAACCTTCCGGATCAATCACCATCCTCGTGATGATCCTATGGTCGGGAGCATTTTATGAGTTAATAATGATTATTCATGTCTTAAATTTTCAACTCTTGAAAATATGAATTATCATTACCATTAACTCAAAGGATGTATCACAGACACTAAATACACATATGTGATAGAAAATAACCCATTTTATTGATTATTAGTCAAAATTATAATTTTGCCCCTAGAAGTGTATTACAAGTGTCAGCCAATTCTGGCTTCTAGGGCACATATATCTAACAATCTCCCACTTGTCCTAAAGCCAATTGGCTACAAGTCTAAGTCCCATCTTCTCAAGGTGGGCTTCGATCTTCTGCTGGCCCAACGGCTTTGTAAGTGGGTCTGCCACATTATCTGTGGAGTTGACTCTCTTGACCTCGACGTAACCCTTCTCGAGGTAATCGCGGATGAGGTGGTATCGCCGCTCAATGTGCTTGGATTTCTGGTGAGACCTCGGCTCCTTAGCAAGGGCTATGGCGCCATTGTTGTCGCAGTATAGAGGAATGGCATCTGATGGCATTACTCCAATTTCTGCAGCAAACTTCTTGTACCAGAATGCTTCCTTCGCAGCCTCTGATGCAGCGATATATTCTGCTTCCATGGTGGAATCTGCTATCACCAGTTTGCTTGGAACTCTTCCAGCTGACAGCACCACCATTGCACACAAACAGACTCCCAGATGTCGACTTTCGATCATCTATATCGGACATGAAATCCGAGTCTGTGTATCCCTGGACTTGGAGTTCTCCATTACCAAAGACCAACATCATATCCTTAGTTCTTCTCAAGTACTTAAGGATACATTTCACAGAAGTCCAGTGTTCTTCACCTGGATTTGACTGATATCTGCTTGTGACACTCACAGCATGGGCTATATCAGGTCGTGTACATAGCATGGCATACATGAGGCTCCCTATTGCAGAAGCATAAGGGATCTTGCTCATGCGTTCTATTTCCTCAGGTGTGCTAGGGCACATCTTCTTGGAAAGATGAATACCATGTCTGAAGGGTATTAATCCCCTCTTAGAGTTTTCCATACTAAACCTCTTTAGTACTTCCTCTATGTACATCTTCTGTGAAAGTCCTAGCATCCTATTCGGTCTATCCCTATAGACCTTAATTCCTAGAATAAAGGATGCTTCACCTAGGTCTTTCATGGAGAATTCCTTGGACAACCACCATATTTTGACTGTTGTCAACATGGGAATATCATTCCCAATAAGGAGGATGTCATCCACGTACAATACGAGGAAGACAACAGCGCTCCCACTGACCCTTTTTGAAAAACACATGGTTCCTCTTCATTTTTGATGAAACCAAACTTTTTGATCACATCATTGAAACGAGTGTTCCAGCTCCGAGATGCTTGCTTAAGTCCATATATGGACCTTTGCAGCTTGCAAACCTTGTGATCAGTATCACTGGATGTGAAACCTAGCGGCTGTTCCATATAGATATCTTCCTCAAGATATCCATTTAAGAATGCCGTTTTCACGTCCATTTGCCATATTTCATAATCGAAATAGGCTGCAACGGCAAGCAATGTGCGGATGGATTTTAGCATAGCCACTGGGGAAAAGGTATCCTGATAGTCAATGCCTTCGCGTTGACTATAACCTTTTGCCACTAGTCTAGCCTTGAATGTCTCCACATTCCCATCTGCACCAATCTTTCTCTTGAAGATCCATTTACACCCAATAGGTACTATACCTTCTGGTGGATCTACCAAGGTCCAGACTTGGTTTGAGTGCATCGAGTCAATTTCTGACTGCATTGCCTCTAGCCATTTCTCGGAGTCGATATCTGATATCGCCTCGTTGTAGGTTTTGGGATCATCACCATGAGCACCATTACCTACGAGGAACATTTTCCTCTACTTCCTCTGAAATAATACCTAAGTATCTTTCAGGGGATGGGGAAACTCTTTCCGATCTACGAGGTGGAGGAGGTAGTGTTCTTATTGGCTCAACCTGATTTGGTTCCAATTGGTCCTTAGCTCGTTGTACTTGTGAGACTTTCTCATCAAGCTTAATCTGCTTTCCAATGCCGCTATCTTGAATAAACTATTTTTCAAGAAAGATGGCATGTCGACTCACAATCACATTGTGGTCTTCTGGAATGTAGAAATAGTATCCTAATGACTCTTTAGGATATCCTATGAATCGAGCTCTAAAGGACCTAAACTCTAACTTGTCCGCTTGTTGTCTTTTGACATGAGCCGGACAACCCCAAATTCTGAGATGACTCAGACTTGGTTTCTTACCGTGCCATATCTCATACGGTGTGGTAGGAACGGTTTTAGAGGGAACCCTATTCAGTAGATAAATTGAAGTTAACAATGAAGTGTCCCCAAAGAAAATCAGGGAGGTCTGTGAAGCTCATCATGGATCGAACCATATCCAATAGAGTCCGATTTCTCCATTCTGAAACCCCGTTGAGTTGAGGTGTTCCTGGTGGAGTCCATTGAGAGACTATGCCATTTTCCTTGAGATAGTCTAGGAATTCCCGGCTAAGGTATTCACCTCCTCGATCTGATCGAAGAACCTTAATGGGTTTTTCAGTTTGTTTTTCTACTTCATGTCTGAATTCTTTGAACTTTTCAAAAGCTTCAGACTTGTGTCTCATAAGATACACATACCCATACCTAGACAGATCATCGGTAAAGGTAATGAAGTAGACAAAATTGCCTCTAGCCGGCACATCAAATGGGCCGCACACATCAGTATGTACTAGGGCAAGGAGATCTGTGGCCCTCTCCCCATGTCCAACAAAAGGGAGTTTAGTCATTTTGCCTTGAAGACAAGATTCACAAGTTGGATATGACTCGAAAGTCAATGGACTCAATAGCCCATTTTTCTCCAATTTGTTGATCCTATCTTCTGCTATATGACCTAATCTCAGGTGCCATAGATATCTATCGTTTGGACTATCCCTAGGTCGTTTGGCATTCACGTTTTGCTCGATAGTTAGAATAGGTACATCAATATGTAGCTGATAAAGACCATTAATAAGGAAACCATTTGCAATTTTATTTCTTTCATAAAGAATGTTACAATGGTCCTTAAAGAAGGTAATCACATAGCCTTCTTAGTGCTAAGCATGAAACAGAAATCAAATTCCTGCTAGCTGCAGGCACATAATAACAGTCTTTCAAAACTAAGTCTAAACCAGATGGTAATCGAAGAGGGTATGTTCCCACGGCTACTGCAGCAACTCTTGCTCCATTACCGATGCGTAGGATCATGTCTCCATCCCTCAGCCTCCTGCTATCCTCAAGACCCTGCATGGAAGTGCACAGATGAGCACTAGAACCAGAGTCAAGCACCCAACTGGATGCAGAAGAAACCGTAAGGTTAGACTCAATAACGAGCATACCTCCAGAAGGACCTTCCTTCTTGTTCTTCAGGGTGGCCAGGTAAGTAGGGCAGTTCCGCTTCCAATGGCCGTCGCTGTTGCAATGGAAACACTTTCCTTTGACATCGACCTTTTTCTTCGGTTCTGCCTTCTTCTTCTTTGATCCTTCCACCTTTTGCTTTTTCACAGACTTCTTTTTCTTTCCATAAGACTTTCTTTTGGAAGAAGTCCGTTCCATAGCAAGAACTGAGCCTTTAGAACCTTTCATAGAAAGCTCAGCGGTAACCAGCATATTCATTAATTCGGCCAAGGAATTTTGAAGTTTATGCATGTGGTAATTCATGATGAATTGCCCATATGCATCAGTCAAGGATTGCAGAATAATATCGTTCTGCAGATCCAAGTCCAACTTCACACCGAGCTTCTCAAGCTCTTCCATGTCCTTGATCATTGTCAGACAGTGATCTTGGACTGACTGCCCATCACGCATCTTAGCCTTAAAAAGTCATTTCGTGACTTGATATTTGGCTGCGCGACTCTGTTCACCAAACATCTCCTGCAGGTGAGCCAACATTTGGCGAGCAGTCCCGATATCTTCATGTTGGCGCTGGAGCTCATCAGACATCGAGCCCAACATGTAATATCTGGCCTTATTATCTTCGTCTATCCATTTTTCCAGAGACGCTCTCTGTTCAGTGGATGGACGGGCTGGTAAGGTGGGAGGGTCCTGGTCCAAAACATGGGTTAACTTCTCTGAACCCAAAACAATTTTGTAGTTCCTGAGCCAATCTTTATAATTGGGTCCAGTCAGTCTATGTGTGTCCAGGATACGTGCCAATGGGTTGGACGCAGACATTTTCCTGTAGAGAGTCAAAGATTCTAGTTAGATACTGTAATTTATGACTTGACCAATTTATTTAGGGATTTTATTTTTAAACAAATTAGCTCCCACTATTTTCTCGGATCCCTACACTCCCTCTGTAGAGATGCGAAAATCTCCACGATTAATGATTTCTAGTGGGTGGTGCGGTCTCACCAACTGACTCATCACCTCACCTAACAGTTATTGGTGATGGGTTAGCCAATGAGTGAACAACTCTTGTTCAATGATTCTCTAATCATGGTGCACCCAAACTTGGTCTCTAATTCATGAATCTCACCGTATCCGGAATATTGATCCACTCCTTAGTTAAGTCAGACCCACCATTTGCATAGACTGGGTTCCTAATTGAGTCTCTCACCGTATCCGAAATATTGAGCCCAACTCATCCTCCAGCCCATAGCATCCAATGCCTAATAGACATGGTTGCATCTTTTCCCGGTGCAACTGAGCCACTGTATCCAGCCGAGAACAATCAACCCCGGGAAGGGCCCGCACATCTACAATGGTGGAAGACCTCAGACTTAATCTTTTCTTAGGGAGAATTGATTCAGGTCTCATTAAACTAGACTTGGTCATAGTCATAACAATTATGACTAACCTAGTGGCATGGGTTAGCTCGGATTATTGACCACCTCAGATCAGAACTGTGTCAACAGATATGGCCAGGTAAGTGAGACCGGTGGAAGGAATATGCCATTAACTCGTACAAGAATGCATTCAGGTCGAGTAGCTTCCAATTAAAAACCAGTCGGTCGTATGTGCCAAACTTACCTTAGACACCAAATTGTTGAGTCAGAACCAATTGGGTTAGCCTACAATCCAGACTCTAACCTCTGAGCCTAATTAGGTCTTGCTTGATCGTGACTCGATCTTGACCCAGACTTAATCCTATTAGGCTGGTCAATTTAAGCATTGTTGATCCCATCTAACCAACTCTTGATTCGGTTTGATCAACCGCTTAGACCTAATTGAGCTACCCAAGCCCGAACCCAGTATTATGAATATGTCTTAGATCTGAAATTCTCAATTTTAGACCTAATTAATATTCCATAAATCTTAATTCTTAATTAAGTAGGGTTCATAAACAAAATATGCACAATAAATCCTAGGGTTTCAGGATCTAGGGTTTTGCAGAAAGTAAGTTTTGGATTTTTCTGATTAAGGACGAACACGCAGCACCCCTACACATCATAAGAACACCCCATCGAATGGAAAGAGAGGGCCTTTAAACCCTTCTTCGTTCTTATGACCGGACGGCCAAGAGGAACGCCTTAATCAGGAACATGCAATACTACAAAATAGTTTTAGATCTATATCATATATCTCATATACAAATTAGATCTAATCATGGCATATTTTGCATACATCTCATGTATCGAATCATGCATATTTTCAGATCTAAATTATCTCATAATAATCTAAAAAATTAGATTTAAATTGATCTAATCAAAATAAATTCTAATCTAGACAATTATGTAGAACTATTCTACAACTAGTCTAGACATGCATCAATCATATCTCATATGATATTTAAAATTAAATAATTTTTATTTGCTATTTTTTAGATGTTATTATAATCACTTATAATATCAAAAAATAGTAAATAAATAGATCTAAAATATGATTTAATCAAATTAAATTGAAAACATGCAAGACTATTCTATAGAACTATTCTATTTTAGAACTAGTCATGCATATTTTCTAATCTTAGATCCAAATCATTTAATTTTAATTTTTTCTGATTTTAGATCTGATCACATCTCATGTGACATATAAAATCATTTATTTTTTTAATTAAAATAAATTTAAAATCAGATCTAAATACTTTTAGAACCTTGGCTCTGATACCAGTTGAAGGGAAAATCCTGATTTCTCGGACCAGGTTCGTTCAGATCTGATCAGATCAAGAGATATATTTTCAAAATTTTTTTTTCTTTGATCTAATCAGATCTTAAGATATGTTTTAGATCTAATTCTTATTATTTTAATAAATTAAAATAAAATTAGATAAATTAAATCAAATTTAATTTACCTTGAAGTGGGTAATCCTATTATCCGTTGATGATCCTGTAAGCAGCGGAAGGTTCTGGATCTAGCCACGCAAGTGTCTGACCTCTACCGATATCCACTCAAGCTGGATCTAAAGATCCTCTTCTTCTCTATCACGTCTCCAAAAATTAGATCTGGATCTGATCTAGAGGATCTTCAAAACTCCTTTCGAAGATCAGTAGTCGTCCTTTGCAGCAGTGCAGCCTTCTAGCTTTTCAGTCACCTTTCTTTGATCTGGATTGCACCAACCAAGCTCCAAAACTCTTTTGAACGTGGAGAGGAGAGGGAGAAGGTGGGTTTGGCATGGAGGAAGAGGGGAGAGGTAGCCTTGGGGCGTGGGGAATTATGATTCAATCTTACTTTCCATCACTATCTAGGTTGGGCGTAGGATCTTATTTATAGACTGTCTGTGATCCAACTTCTCTTCTTTCCAACCAATCATAACTCTTTATGAAATCAGATCTAAATCTGATTGGTGGGAATAGAGTCCCCTGGATTCCTCCTTAGAGGGTGCCTAAGACCAGTCAAAGTTGGTTCTTAGGAGAACTCTAATTGAAATCCAAAAAGGAGATGGAGTACCTATCCAACAGGGACTCCTGGGTGCCTCCAACTTGGGCACACGCCAAGGGTGGCGTGCACCCTCTCCTTGCCAGGTTCTGGCAGGGGGACAGGCCCCCACCAGCTCTCCAATAGGTGCATGACATGTGGTCAAAAGTCAAAGTATCAATGGTCAACATTTGACCAGTCAAAGGTAGACTTTTGACCAAAGTCAAAGAACAAGAAATGGCAGGTGACCAAAAATGGCAGGTAATGTCTTACAAAATAAGACAACCTTTTTTGACTTGGACAACCTCCAGTCAGACCATATGAAGGCCTCTGATTGAGCACAAACTCCTTTGGCTCAGATCAGGACAACTTATTTATGATAGCAAAAGAAGAACGTTAGGTTCAATCGAGTGCTAGCACGATTTTCTTGAACCTAATTGAATCTCATTCAGATCAATTGAACTAGATCAGTTCAATTGATGATCACCAGATTCAAACCCTTGTTTGTGTGACCCAGTTAGGTTCAGTTCTGTATGGTAATGGGATATGTCATGATCTCTATCATCGACATCATCGAAACTCCTTTCGATGGATCAGAACTCTTCTGATTCGAACAGCTAGAATGATCGATCATCTAAATCATTCTAATTGCTCCCAAAATCCACCAGTGACACCTAGCAGTATATGGTGGCAACCCATCAGAGCTGAATGCGAACCTCTTGGTGCAGCTACCTGTGTGATTAAGTTCTTCTATCTTGAGCCTCCGATCAGATTAGGGTTAAGGTGAACTCGTCAAACCCTAGTTTCTCTGTCATATGATGTAATCATTCGATTCGAGTCCGATGTGAAAATCTAAATAGAAACTCTTTCTATTATTTCACTCTGCCATGGCCATGGACTTCTGGACTTGATTCTCATGATTATCATAGGGCTGCTCCTCTACCACCGAGGTAGATAGATTCCATCTTGATGCAATCCAGTTCCTACAATGAACATGTTATAGCCAACATACACCTCAGGATTCCATATGGCTAGGAGACCGAGTAATGGTGTAGTCAAACTATAACACCCTCAAGGTGAACTACCGATGCACCTCAGGTCAAAGAATCAGACACACTACTGCAGCATCGAGTCAGTCATTGATGAGAAGGTAGACTCCCTAATGACTACTCGAGGTGGTCACGCTCAGTGCCCTCATTCTCTAACGAGTATCTATACTCTCACTCCGGTGTCTCCACACCATAGACTCAAGACTCATCTACTAAAAAGAAGTGATTGTACACCAATCTTCCAGATCAATCACCATCCTCGTGATGATCCTATGGTCGGGAGCATTTTATGAGTTAATAATGATTATTCATGTCTTAAATTTTCAACTCTTGAAAATATGAATTATCATTACCATTAACTCAAAGGATGTATCACAGACACTAAATACACATATGTGATAGAAAATAATCCATTTTATTGATATTAGTCAAAATTATAATTTTGCCCTTAGAAGTGTATTACAAGTATCAGCCAATTCTGGCTTCTAGGGCACATATATCTAACAGTTATAGCCAACATACACCTCAGGATTTTGAATGGCTAAGAGATGGAGTTATGGTGTAGTCAAACTATAACATATTCAAGGTGAACTGTCGATGCACCTCAGATTAGAAAATCAGACGTACAATTATAGCATCGAGATAGTCTTTGATAAGAAGGTAGATTTTCTTATGACTGCTCGAGGTGGTCATGCTCAATACCCTTATTATCGATAAGTATCTATACTCTCACTTTAGTATCTCCATACTATAGACTCAAGACTCATCTATCTTAAAAAAGTGATCGTATATTGATCTTCCCAATCAATCATCACCATCGTAATGTTCCTATGATTGGGAGCAGTTTATGAGTTAATTATGATAATATATGCCTTAAATTCTCAACTCTTGAGAATATGTGTTATCATGCTCGTTAACTCAATAAATATATTACATATACTTTAAATATATAATATGATAGAAAATAATTTTTTATTAATTTTAAGTCAAAATTATAAAAATGCTCTTACAAAGTATTTTATAAGTATCGGTCAATCTGGCTTTAAGGGCACACATCTAACAAGATCCACTAGGAAAATGGCAATGGAGTAGTAGATCTGAGGGATTAGAGGTGGGAAGAAGGATTTTTGGGCATTTGGAGGGAAGGAGAAGTGGGTTTGGAAAGCTGAAAACTATGGTAAAATGCGTTGGTGCCTGTAAATACCATCCTATAGACTGAAGGGGTTGACATTGATGTCACCGGCTTGTAGTCATGGATCAAAGCTGATGTTGACCCTCATGCCGACCCATGTGTCAACCCATAGAGTGGTTCAAGTAGATTGTTGCCCAGAAATATAGCAACCTAAGAATGGGGGAGAGGGGTGAATTGGATTCTTTTAAAAATTTTAGTCAAATTAAAACTTGAGCAAGTATGTGCATCAATTTGAGCAAGTTAGAGTGTTTGTAAGATGTATATAATGTGTACTAGCAGAAACTAAGTATATATGAGACAAACAAGGATAAAAATAATAATATATAGAAATTTAAATCATGCACAATAAGTAAAGCAAGAGAGCAAAAGGCACAACACAAACATAAAAAGATTTATAGTGGTTCGGTATAATCCTATACCTACATCTACTTTTCAAGCTCGTTTTGCAAATTCCACTATAATTACTTCATTATAGCATATTTATTTTATTCAGGCTCACAAATAAATCTAATTAATTTCTAGGATCACCAACCAAAATCTTACATAATTATTTTTTAGGATCATAATTAAATCTAACTATTTTTATGGGCTCACAAACCAAAACCTACAACGTCTAATTTCAGGCTTGGTCGGATCTTAACCCCAAGTTTCTTTATTGCAAAGAAACTTATAAAGAAATTAAAATACAACAATAAAAGCTTTTAGCTCAAAATAAGAATAGAAAATTTAAACTCTTTGATGCATGAAAAAAGACTGAATGATTGCTCTTTGAAGATTTGCTATCTCTTCTTTGAAACTTGAGAGGTTGTTAAAGATGATGAACAAGTTTTCTCTTGAAAACACTCTAATCAGTGCTTGGTTCTTTTCTTTTTTTCTTTCTTTTGAATATTCAATGCTCCTCACTCTAATCTGAAAGTTTTTACTTTTAATCCTCTTACTCTTACTTTCCAAAAATTTTTCTAGCCTTTAATAGTCTTGGAGATGGTTGAAGTAAAAGATTTGATCGTTGAAAGTCTTGAACTAGACATTGGAGTAGAGAAATAGCTATTAGAGATATTATAGAAAACTAGTAGATATGCTTATCTTGTATTTGGGGTCAACTCCATTTCTTCAGAGGTTGACTCCATTTGCCCATGAGTCAACTCATCTGTCTTAGGAATCGACTCGATCTCAAGGTCTGAAAATCAATGTTCTATCTTTTTCTTTGAGAGTTGGCTCACTACTGTTCATGAGTTAACTCAACCATTAGGGTCGACTCGAATTTTACTGGAGTCAACTTGAATTTGAGATCCTAAAAATATAGTTCTCTATCTTGATATGAGGGAGCCAACTCCTATTGAGCATAAGTCGACTCGAGACCGTACTAATCTCCTCCAACATGCTAAAGTCAACTTTAATTTTTTTTGGGATCGACTCTTGAACATCCTGAACTTGAAATTTTTTTATTTTTCAACTCGTTCTTATTCAGGGGTTGGCTTCTATGCCTCTAGAGTCAACTCCACTAAGTTTAAAATTTGAATTTTTTTTTAGAAAGCCTTGACTTAGTTTCTTTTAAGTTAAACATCTGAAAAGATTTATATTCATCCTTAAAATACATGATTAGTGTTATTTATACTTAACATTTTGGAATCATCAAAATTAGTCATAGGGTCAACACAAATTATTGGGGATAAATCCCGCTCCGGCCAAAGTCAAGTTCGATCCCAGCTTGATGTGGTCAATGCGAAAGAACTTCAGCGGACGCGTCCTAGCTGAACTACTACATCCGACCGAGCTTCTCAGCGGCTGAGCCTCAGCCGAAGTCTTTCAACCAACCGAACTATCAAGCGGCCGAGCTTTAGATTCTTAGCGGCCGAACTCCTCAAGCGGCCGAACTACTTATTGCCCGAGCCCCTTTGGACTCCGAGCGGTCGGGCTTCGGCCGAGATCCTGGCGACCGAGCTTGTTTCAACCCTCTTAGCGGCCGAGCTCCCCAAACTCCTGTCCAGTGGCCGAACTCCCCAGCGCCTAGGCTCCGGGCCAAACTCCTTCGGACTCCCAGCGTCCGGGCTTCAGCCAGACCCTTGCAGGAGCCGAACTTCCCCAAAACCTCCTCTCGGGCCGAGTTTCTACGGAAGCCGGACTCCCTATAGACTTCTTCGATGGACGAGCTTCTCAATGGCCGAACTCCTTATGATGGATTCCTGCAGGCAATCAATCTCGCTATGGTTACACGACAGTAATAACGATCGACAATAACGATCAGCATTTATCAGTAATAACGATCGACAATAACGATCAGCATTTATCAGCAATAACGATCGACAATAACGATCAGCATTTATCAGCAATAACGATCGGCATTTATCAGCAATAACGATCGACAATAACGACCGACATTGATCAGGACGGTTACAATAAGCTCCCTCTATAAAAAGGACCCTCCGGATACCTTTACAACAGGTTCTGAAAATCCTTTTCTTCTCCTCTATACTCTATCAAGCACTCCATTCCTGTTGACAGGAACTAACTTGAGCGTCGGAGGGTCTTCCGGAGCCACACCCACCGGTTTCGAGCGAGACTTTATTTTGCAGGTCCCCAGCGGCAGCCTCTTCGGCCTCAACTCCGACGACGATAAGTTTCTGCGTCAACAGATTGGCGCTAGAAGGAGGGCTTACCGATGAAGATTTCCTTCTTAAAGGAAGCCGGTGTTCCTTTATTCTTAAAGGAGTGCTCGAGAGACCTTTCTTTTTTTTTTTAATTCAAATCCCCTTCCAAAGAGAAAAGATGCCCCCCAGGAGAGCCTCCACTCGGAGATCGGCGGCCTCCGTGGCCCGATCTCATTCGAGTCCATCTGCTCCAGCTCCAGCCCCAGTGACTCAGGCTCATTCTGTAGCTCGGCGATCGACGGCCTCCGCGGCCCGATCCCGTCCAGGTCCGTCCGCTACTGCTCCAGTCCCGGCAATTCAGGCCGCGGTAGATGCTGAACAGTTCAACCTGCTCGTCCAGCAGGTTCGTGGCCTCATCGAGGCCGTTTAAGCGGTACAGGCCATGCACCAGCAAGCCGCCGTACCAGTCCAATCGGTTTCGGATCCTCTGGAGCCGTGTTGTCCAGTCCAGAGGCAATCGACATGGGCTACCCGACCTCCAATTCCCAGAAAAGGAAAGCAACGAAAGGAGAGCCCTTGTTTAGACCGCAGCTCATCCCAGGGAGAAGCTTTTCATCCAATCAGCAAGAAGACTTTAGAAATGAGAGACCACGAAGATCTCCTAGATAGAAGGCTCTTGAAAATGAGTCGTCGGATCGAAGAACTCCGCCATGCTCCTCCCTCATATGGTAATGAGATCCGAATCGACCCTCCATTCTCACAGAAAATTATGCAAGAACCAGTCCCGCCGAACTTCAAACTCCCACAGTTTAAGAGCTATGATGGGACCACTAACCCGGTCGACCACCTGGAAGTCTTTCGGACGATGATGTTGCTTCATGGCGCGCCAGATGCCATCCTGTGCCGGGCTTTTCCCTCTACTCTTAAAGGAGCTGCTAGAAACTGATATTCGACACTCAAGCCGAGTACCATCCTTTCATTCGACCAAATGAGTCAACAGTTCGTGGCCCACTTCGTCAGTAGTCGGCGTCCACGCCGAAGCTCAGACTCCTTAATGGCCATCAGGCAGAGAGAAGGGGAATCCATCCGGGCTTTCATTTTTCGGTTTAATACCACTGCGTTAGAAGTCCGAGACCTAGATCAATCGGTCGCCATGGCCGCGCTCAAGAGTGGCCTTCAGAAAAATGACCTATTGTTCTCCCTGGAAAAAAAGTATCCCAGGGACTTTGCCAATATGTTGGCTCAGGCCGAAAGTTATGCCCGGGCAGAGGAGGCCTTCGAAGCTAAGGATGGTGAAATTGGTGGTAAACGGTTGATCGGCAGGCTGGATAGACCCTCCGAAGAAAGGAAGCGAATTGAAGCTCGGCCACGCTCCAGGACTCCCCCTGGTCGCGAGCAAGTTCGGATTTCCCCTCAAGCTCGGAAGTGGGGAAGCTCTGACGGAAGGACGCGCCGAAGTTCTCCTCAACGCTGAAGTTCTCCTCAACACCGAAGTTCTCCTCAGCGCCGAAGTTCTCCCCGCCTACGACGATTTCACAACTACACCCCCCTAAACACCCTGAAGACTCAAGTTCTGATGGAGATCCGGGAACGGCTTCCAAGACCAGAAAGAATGCACTCTCACCCTTACAAGCGTAATCCCAATAAGTTCTG
This sequence comes from Cocos nucifera, assembly GCA_006176705.1. Taxonomy (NCBI): domain Eukaryota; kingdom Viridiplantae; phylum Streptophyta; class Magnoliopsida; order Arecales; family Arecaceae; genus Cocos; species Cocos nucifera. The sequence continues at coordinate 957,104 of QRFJ01000623.1, forward strand.
CCTCTACCATCGCGATCACGGTCATGACACGGAGGAGTGCATTCAACTCCAGGATGAGATTGAAGAGCTCGTCAGGCGAGGCAGACTAAGTCAGTTTCTTTGAAGGTGGCCTGAGGGGGTGGAAGATCGGCCAAGAACGCTAACGCCAAGCGGGGAAAACCAACAAGAAGACCGGCCACCCGTTGGCGTCATCAACACTATCTTAGGGGGATCTCAGCAAAAGGAAACCAGCAGGCTTGAAGGATCGATGAAGAAATGGAAGATTTCGGAGCCTATAGTCTTCATCGAGGAGGATGGTCAGAGAATCCAACTTCCGCATAATGATGCGGTTGTAGTTTCGTTGAATATTGCTGACTACGATGTACGCCGCGTCCTCATAGATAATGGAAGCTCGGCTGATGTATTCGATGGTGCCTTCTTGAAAATGTCCCTACCTGATGATCGATTGAGCTTGGTGAATTCTCCGCTAGTTGGATTTGCTGGCAATACCGTACCAGTCGAAGGTATCATAACTTTGACCGTAACAGCAGGGCAGTACCCAAAGCAGGCCAAAGCTCAGGTCGACTTCCTAGTCGTAAAGACGTCGTCCGCCTATAATGCTATCCTTGGTCGACCTGGTTTAAATGCCCTTCAGGCAGTCGTGTGGACTTATTACTTAAAGATGAAGTTTCCTACGAACTATGGGGTTGGAGAAGTCAGAGGAGACCAGACCCTAGCAAAGTATTGTTACTCAATTGCCTTGTATAAGGGAGATCAGCCCGACTCCTGTCTGGTTGACGGACTGGATGTCCATGACGACCTCACTGAGGAACGAGCTGAGCCTGCAGAGGACCTCGTCTCTGTGTCATTAAATGATGGAAAATCAGACCATGTGGTGCAGATCGGCTCCAACCTGGCAACCGAGGTTTGGGAGCAACTCGTCGCTTTTCTCAGAAGGAACGCAGACGTCTTCGCTTGGACTCCAGCAGATATGCCAGGAATTGATGCCGAGGTCATGGAACATCGGCTGGCCGTTGACTCAAAACACCGATCGGTAAGAGAAAAATTACGCCAACATGCCCTGGAGAGGCAGAAAGCGATCGCTGAAGAGGTAGATAAACTCCTTAAAGCTAATCTAATCCGGGAAGTTCATTATCCGACTTGGGTTTCGAACGTGGTTCTTTTCAAGAAAGCGAACAACAAGTGGAGGATGTGTGTCGACTTCAAAAGGCTAAACAAGGCTTGTCCAAAGGATAGTTACCCCTTGCCCAGGATCGATTAGTTGGTAGATGCAACCTCGGGTCATGAGCTCCTCAGCTTTATGGACGCCTTTTCTGGTTATAACCAGATACGTATGGCGCCTGAAGATGAAGAAAAAACATCCTTCATCACTAGCCGAGGTCTTTACTGTTATAAGGTCATACCTTTTGGACTCAAGAATGCGGGAGCAACATACCAACGTTTAGTCAACAAAATTTTCAAGGAGCAGATCGGCCGCAATATGGAGGTGTACGTGGATGATATGCTCGTCAAAAGCCGAGCTTCAGCTGACCATTTGGCCGACCTTGAAGAGACCTTCAATGCATTGAGGAAGCATAAGATGAGACTGAACCCTACCAAATGCGCCTTTGGCGTAACCTTTGGAAAATTTCTTGGATTCATGGTGTTAAGACGTGGAATTGAGGCAAACCCCTAAAAATCCGAGCTATTCAAGAAATGACCACTCCAAAGACAATTAAAGAAGTTCAGCGCTTGGCCGAAAGGGTGGCATCCCTAAATCGCTTCGTCTCGAGGTTGGCTGAATGTTGCTTGCCCTTCTTCGAGGTTCTCAGACGACCAAAGGACTTCAGCTGGACGGCAGAGTGTCAACAAGCATTTGAGGAACTCAAAAATTACCTCGGCACGCCCCCTCTGCTGGCAAAACCTGAACCTAGGGAAGAGTTGTTCTTGTATTTAGCTGTCTCCTCGGTGGCCCTGGCGGCGGTTCTCGTTAGGGAAGAAGCAAAAACACAACGCCCGATCTATTACGTGAGCCGAGTCCTAAGGGATGCGGAGACCAGATACACCCAGATAGAAAAATTATCTTACTGTCTCGTAATTGCCGTCAGGAGGCTCCGACCTTACTTTCAGGAGCACACCATAACGGTCCTCACGGACCAACCAATAAAAGCAGTTCTCCATCGAGCAGACGCTTCTGGAAGAATCGCAAAATGGGCAATGGAGCTCACGGAGTTCGACATCAACTATCAGCCCAGGCCATCAATCAAAGCCCAGGTACTAGCAGATTTTGTATTAGAATGCACTATTCCGGATGAAGCTGAACTTGAATCAAGCAAGACAAATACAGAGGCGAGATCGAGCCTTGATGAAGTCGAACCATCACAGTCGAACTTCCCAAAGGAAAGGGCCGACCTCTCTGAAGGCTTCTGGATTCTACACGTGGATGGTTCTTCCAACTCCATTGGAGCTAGTGCAGGGCTAGTCTTGGTCAGCCCCGAGGGAGTTGTCGCCGAGTTCGTGCTGTGCTTCGAGTTTTCCGCTACCAACAATGAAGCCGAATACGAAGCGCTGATTGCGGGATTAAGAATAGCAAAGGAGCTACAAGTAGATCGGCTTCGAGTCTACAGCAATTTTCGATTAGTGGTCGGTCAGGTTGACGGCAACTTTGAAGCAAGAGAAGAGAGCATGGCGAGATACCTCGGGAAAGTGAAAAGTTTAACCCCGGCCTTTGATAATTTCGTCATTCAACATATCCCAAGGACAGAAAATACGAGAGCCGATTTTCTCTCCAAACTGGCCACTTCGGCTCCAGCCGAACTACCCAAAGAAGTATTTCAGAAAACTCTGAAGTACCCAACCACGGAAGAACCTCAGGATGTTCTACAGATGGAATTCGAGCCCAGCTGGATTGACCCACTGGTCACCTACCTTAAAGAGGGGGTTCTCCCTCATGACCGAAAAGAAGCTCGAAAACTCAAAAATCAGGCCTCCCGTTACGTCTTATACGAAGGCCAGCTGTACAAAAGATCGTACTCCCTTCCATTGTTGAGATGCCTTCGACCTTCAGAAGCCAATATTGCACTATGGGATGTGCACGAAGGACTTTGCGGAAGCCATTTAGGAGCAAGGTCTTTGTCGCTAAAGCTACTTCGGCAAGGGTATTATTGGCCGACCTTATTTCGCGATTCTGTGGAATACGTAAAGAAGTGCGACCACTGCTAGAAAAATGCTAGTGTGCAGAGACGGTCGGCATCCGAACTCACTCCACTTAATTCACCCTGGCCGTTTGCGCAATGGGGAATGGACATACTCGGCCCCTTCCCGACAGCATCGGGACAGCGGAAGTTCCTCTTAGTCGCGATTGACTACTTTACCAAGTGGGTCGAAGCCGAACCACTCGCAAAAATTACCGAGGCCAAAGTACAGGACTTTGTTTGGAAGTCACTAGTTTGTCGGTTCGGCCTGCCTCGAACCCTTATAACCGACAATGGGCGATAATTTGCCGGGGCTAGGTTCGCAGAGTTTTGTGAAGGATTAAACATCTCCCAGCGCTTCACTTCTGTGACTCATCCGCAGACCAATGGGGAAGCTGAGGTAGCCAACCGGACCTTGCTACAGAGAATCAAAACGAGGCTAGATAAGGCAAAAGGGGCCTGGGTAGACGAACTCTACCATATCCTCTGGGCGTACCGAACTACTCAGAGGGTGCCGACTGGAGAAACACCCTTCGCTTTGGCCTTCGGTACTGAGGCAGTCATCCCGGTTGAACTTAAGCTCCCTTCCGCACGAGTTGTAGGCTTCAATGAACAGCACAACCCCCAAAACCTCAGAGTCAACCTCGACCTTCTGGAAGAAAAGAGGGAGGAAGCTCGCATCCGGATATCAGCCTATAAGCAGAAGGTGGCTCGGTACTACAACTCCAGGGTTAAAAATAAGACGTTCAGAGTAGGGGACTTAGTGCTCCGACGAGCTGCTATCACTCAGCCTCAGAGTCAAGGAAAGCTCGCTCCAAATTGGGAAGGTCCGTATAAGGTAACGGAAGTCATCCGACCCGGAACCTATCGCTTGAAGGAACTCGGAGGAATAATGCTTCCTCGACCATGAAACTCAGAAAATCTGAGAATGTATCATCAATGAATTTCTTTGTTCTGCATTTTTGGTTTTTGGCATAAGAATTGTGGGATGGCAAGAGAAAAATAAGCAAAAATAGCCCGTTAGGAAAAGGAGGAAGACCTCGTCCTAACGCGAGCAAAGTCAAAGACCTCGTTCACCTTAAACGAGATGGGGGGAGAAGCTCGGACGACGGTCCGCATGTGCCCCCACAGCCCGTTAGGAACAGGAGGAAGACCTCGTCCTAACGCGAGCAAAGTCGAAGACCTCGTTCACCTTAAACGAGATGGGGGGAGAAGCTCGGACGACGGTCCGCATGTGCCCCCACAGCCCGTTAGGAACAGGAGGAAGACCTCGTCCTAACGCGAGCAAAGTTGAAGACCTCGTTCACCTTAGACGAGATGGGGGGAGAAGCTCGGACGATGGTCCGCATGTGCCCCCACAGCCCGTTAGGAACAGGAGGAAGACCTCGTCCTAACGCGAGCAAAAGTTGAAGACCTCGTTCACCTTAGACGAGATGGGGGGAGAAGCTCGGACGACGGTCCGCATGTGCCCCCACAGCCCGTTAGGAACAGGAGGAAGACCTCATCCTAACGCGAGCAAAGTTGAAGACCTCGTTCACCTTAGACGAGATGGGGGGAGAAGCTCGGACGACGGTCCGCATGTGCCCCCACAGCCCGTTAGGAACAGGAGGAAGACCTCGTCCTAACGCGAGCAAAGTTGAAGACCTCGTTCACCTTAGACGAGATGGGGGGAGAAGCTCGGACGACGGTCCGCATGTGCCCCCACAGCCCGTTAGGAACAGGAGGAAGACCTCGTCCTAACGCGAGCAAAGTTGAAGACCTCGTTCACCTTAGATGAGATGGGGGGAGAAGCTCGGACGACGGTCCGCATGTGCCCCCACAGCCCGTTAGGAAAAGGAGGAAGACCTCGTCCTAACGCGAGCAAAGTCGAAGACCTCATTCACCTTAGACGAGATGGGAGGAGAAGCTCGGACGACGGTCCGCATGTGCCCCCATAACCCGTTGGGAACAGGAGGAAGACCTCGTCCTAACGTGAGCACTTACATCAACCTCAGCCAAAGGAGATGAGATATCCTCCAAGCAATCTTATCAACTTCGACCAAATAAGATCCCCCGAGCGACTAGGCTGACCTCGGCTGAAGAGCGCCGACTTCGACCTCGGCGAGAGTTAGGATTTTTGACTGAATCAACCTCGGCTGGAGAGCCTCAACTTCAGCATCAACTTTAACCAAAAATGAAATCTCCCCCGAACTTCGACATGGACCAATACGAAGCCCGGAAGAAAAACTTTGGCAGTCGCCTTATCTGCACTCCCTTCCTTCGAATTTCGAACTCGAAAGTGGGGAGGCTAGTGTTGGGGATAAATCACGCTCCGGTCAAAGTCAAGTTTGATCCCAGCCTGATGTGGTCAATGCGGAAGAACTTCAGCGGATGCATCCTAGCTGAACTACTACATCTGGCCGAGCTTATCAGCGGCTGAGCCTCAGCCGAAGTCTTTCAACCAACCGAACTATCAAGCGGTCGAGCTTCAGATTCTTAGCGGTCGAACTCCTCAAGCGGCCAAACTACTTATTGCCCGAGCCCCTTTGGACTCCGAGCGGCCGGGCTTCGATCGAGACCCCGACGATCGAGCTTGTTTCAACCCTCTTAGCGGTCGAGCTCGAACTCCTGTCCAGCGGCCGAACTCCCCAGCGCCTAGGCTCCGGGCCGAACTCCTTCGGACTCCCAGCGTCCGGGCTTCAGCCAGACCCTTGCAGGAGCCGAACTTCCCCAAAACCTCCTCTCGGGCCGAGTTTCTACGGAAGCCGGACTCCCTATAGACTTCTTCGATGGACGAGCTTCTCAATGGCTGAACTCCTTATGATGGATTCCTGCAGGCAATCAATCTCGCTATGGTTACACGATAGTAATAACGATCGACAATAACGATCAGCATTTATCAGTAATAACGATCGACAATAACGATCAGCATTTATCAGCAATAACGATCGACAATAACGATCAGCATTTATCAGCAATAACGATCGGCATTTATCAGCAATAACGATCGACAATAACGATCGGCATTGATCAGGACGGTTACAATAAGCTCCCTTTATAAAAAGGACCCTCCGGATATCTTTACAACAGGTTCTGAAAATCCTTTTCTTCTCCTTTATACTCTATCAAGCACTCCATTCCTGTTGACAGGAACTAACTTGAGCGTCGGAGGGTCTTTCGGAGCCACACCCATCGGTTCCGAGCGAGACTTTATTTTGCAGGTCCCCGGCGGCAGCCTCTTCGGCCTCAACTCCGACGACGACAAGTTTCTGCGTCAACACAAATTTTTGACTCTTTGCTTTGAAGGTCAATTCTAATCACTCCAAGGGTAGAGAAATAAAATTTTAGGTGTCAAAAATTTCAAGAAACAATATCCAAATCAAGAAAAATAGATTCAAAAGCTTGATCTTTTAAAAAAAGATAAGAACTCCAATGAAGGGTCTAGGGAGTAAAACTAGGCAAATGGATCATAGATTTCTAGCTCGCTTCTAATCTTATAAAACCTATCCTTATTAAGGGGCTTGGTAAGGATGCCAACTCATTGCCTATTAGTACAAGCAAAGTCAAGCATTATATTAGTATTTTAAACATGATCTCTTATAAAGTAATGTTTTATCTCTATGTATTTAGTTCTTAAATATTGAATAAGATTTTTAGTTAAATTGATTGTACTTGTATTATCATATGTTATTAGAATCTTATTAAGTTTAATGTCATAATTCTCAAGTTGTTGCTTAGTCCACAAGATTTGGATATAGTAACTCCTGGCTATAATATATTCGGCCTCAACTATAGACAATACCATTAAGTTTTACTTTTTGTTAAATTAAGAGATGAAGTTAACTCCTACAAATTGACATATTCCACTAGTATTTTTTCTATCAATTTTATATCCAACAAAATTGATATATAAATAACTAATTAAATTAATTATAGAATGTTTTGAGTACCATAATCCAATTTTGAGTTTCTTTTAAGTATCTTAGAATTCTTTTAATAGCTATTAAGTAGATTCTTTAGAATTAGCTTAAATCTAATATATATGTAAATACTGAATATGATATCTAATCTACTAGCAATAAAATATAACAAAAAATCTATCATGTCTCTATAAAGCTTTAAATCAATATTTTCATCATTCTCACCCTTGTTTAGCTTGCACGAAGGGCTCATCGATGCACCAATGTGCTTATTGTTCTTCATGCCAAATTTCTTTAGGATCTCTCTCATGTATTTACTTTGACTAATAGATAGTTCTTCCTTCATTTATTTGATTTAGAGTTTAAAGAAAAAGGTAAGCTCTTTTGTCATGCTCAACTTGAACTCTCTCTATATGAGCTTGGCAAAATCTTGATATAAAGCTTCATTAGACTTGTATTTGAATAATAAAAAAATCATCTTTTTTTATTGTAAAAAGACTTGTATCTATATTTGCTTTAGTAAATTTTTTTTTTAGTGAGAATTTACTAAATCTCTTGTACTAGACTTAGGGTGCTTGTTTCAAATTATAAAAGTTGTATTCAATTTAAATACATGATTTGGAAAAGTATGATTTTTAAAACTAGATGGATGTTCTATATACACTTTTTTTAGTTATATAACTATTGAGAAAATTACTTTTAACATTCATTTAAAATAATTTAAAGTCCATACAACATGCAAAAGCAAGCAATGGTCTATTATTTTCTAATTATCAATAAGTGCAAAAGTTAATTAAAATCAATTCTTTCTTCTTGATTATATTCTTTAGTTATAAGTCTTACTTTATTTTTTATTATATTTCTATTTTCAGCTAATTTATTTTTATATATCTATTTTCTTTAAATTATTAGATGATTTTTAGGTCTATTTATTAGAGTCCAAATATTATTTCTTTTAAATTAGTTAAGTTTCTCTTATATAGCATCAATCCAATTATAATCTTTTTCGTCCACATTTACAGTTTTCAGTTTAATTAGCTTGCAAGAGATATGGTCCTCTTAGGAGGTGGGCATCATGTTGTAGATCTCGAATGGTTATCCATTTTTTTTTTTTTTTAAAGCATCTTAATCGGATGTTGTATGAGCATGTTATAGCCTTTGAAAATTTGATACATGATTTAGCTTACTAATATAGCAGATCTTACTCCTAGATCCTATCCGTCTCTAATCATAGTGGCCGAAGTAATTCATATCAAGTCTGATGATCATTCTAGATCAAAGATTGATTATAAAGTTGATCTATTAACTAGACTAGCAAATATTATTTTGAGAGAAAAAATGAGATGTCTATTATACATGATATTGATTTATTGATGACATGCCTTGAAGAGCATAGATGTGGGTGAAATGAAAATAGAGTTTCTACCTTGGGACACTCTAGTTTTCATAGTGCAAAGGAAATCCAAAACAAAAGCATAAAGCTTCTTTGCTTTATCTTCTTCAGGGCTATTCTTGGAAGCGAGTTTGATGTTTTCCTTGGAGGACCCAAGCAAAAGAAGGACACTGGTTGATTTGTATCCAAAACTATATATTTCAGTAATTTGAAGGGAATTCTCTGCTATGATATGATTTTTGCACTACAAAGTATGATACCATTATGAATAGCCACCATATCATTCATCTCGAAGATAAACAGCTCTCTTTCATCTATGCACACTTAAGTGTCCGGACATGTTCTTGAGATAAATGAGAGACATTTATCTCTAAAATAGATGACATGGTGGCAATCCACAATAATACATGACTATGCATCCTACAACATCCAAACTCTCAGCAATTAGAACTTTTACCCATGTTTGGTTTATTATTTAGATCGCTATACGACAATTTTTCATGTTTTTATAATGCTCTATTTTCCTGATTCGGGCTTCTCCTCGCTCCATCTATAGCATGCATGTTCCTTCCATGTGCATCATCTTTACCTAGTATATTCTTTTTCCCTCGTAAGTATTACAAGATATAGAAGTTTAATAGTAATAGATGGGCATTACCAACTAGGTGAGGTAGTACTTACACCAAGTCCGCAGAGGCCATGAAAAAGAGCTTCATATTTTGGTAGGATAGACAGGGATTGGTCTTATTCTAGAAGATAAAAGAAAATATCTACTTGAACATAGTCCCTATCAATTATAAGTGCTATTTGAGAGTGCCAACTCACATGATGGTTATTGGCTATCAATCACGTGTGTTTGATTCCCACCCTTATTCAGATTTTTCGATAATGTTTCTCTCCATTCTGGTCCTAAAAAAGAAAATCACTCGACTCTTACGCACAATAAGATTAAAGATAAGGAATTAAATTGTTAATAGTCATAAGCATAATTTTCACATCTTCTATATCTAAGGGTGAAGTAGCAAAGGCGCGCCCCACGGACCTGTGAAAGATTCGTTCATCCTTTGCAGCCTAGGACTACCAGCTTGGTGCATCTGAAACTAGTTGCTGCCGGCCTACTTATTAATAGAAAGCTTGTCGGCCACACTTGCCTGAAGCAATCAAGCATACTAAAAAGCTGGCTTTATTAAGTATTGCTGATTCACGAACAAAAGTAATATTGTCAAGTTAGATTGATACTTGGAACCAACTTCCCCTTTATCACCAATTAAAAAGCCACAGCCAATTAAAAGCCTTCCGGATCCAATCAAACAGGCACGCATCAAATAATGTAGACTTGTTGCTAATGACCAAAAATAGTAGGTACAACTGATGCTAGTTTTCCAAGTTTTATTTACACCGGCAACAGCATCAAATACCGTCCACATCACCATCAGCCCACCGGGGCCCACGAAACGTACACCCACACCTTTTGTTCGGATGCCACCACATGCTGCAAGCATGCGGTGTGCGGGCTCCACACCGCATCCTCGCTGCTTCCTTCTCCAAATCGGCCAAGACCACCACGTCATCGTCGTCATTGTTTTCTTCGCAAGGGTAATTTCGTCCTTAGGGGATTCTTCCTGGTCCTCTCGTAATTTCTAACAACTGCAGGGCCTCTTTCAACAATCCAACTAGCCTTTGTTTAATTTGATTTGTGTTCTTATAAAAAGTACAAACGAGTCTTATCCCAAGCGCCGACTCCTCCTCTCTCTCTTCCTCTGTTTTGTTTGGTGATGACCGAATGCCTCTGGCGGCGAGAATTCTCCAGACGAACTCCGACCATGTCCCGGCGGCGGAGCCGCCGCAAGCTATGGAGGTGGACTCGGACGTGGTGGTGATCCTGGCGGCCCTCCTCTGCGCCCTGATCTGCGTGGTGGGGCTGGTCCTGGTGGCGCGCTGCGCCTGGCTGCGGCGGTCCTCCGGCGATCCGTCGCCGCCGCCTCCGCCGAATAAGGGGTTGAAGAAGAAGGTCCTCCGCTCCCTCCCGAAGCTCTCCTACGACGGCGCCGTGGCCGTGGCCGGCGGGAGGCTTGCGGACTGCCCGATCTGCCTCGCCGAGTTCGTGGAGGGCGACGAGATCCGCATCCTCCCGCCGTGCGGGCATGGCTTCCACGTCGGGTGCGTCGACACGTGGTTGGGCTCCCACTCGTCCTGCCCTTCCTGCCGCCGGGTCCTCGTCGTCGCCCCCGCCGCCCCATCCTGGTGCAGCCGGTGCGGGGCGAGCTCCGCCGCCACGGCAGAGGGCGACCCCAACACGTTCCTCCCCTAAGCTCCTGTCTCCTCCCAAACTCTTTTGTTAGCAGGAAAATTGTAAGTATTCCCACGCATTTAGAGTGGTGTTGGGATTAGAAATTTAGCAGCAGTGATGATGTTGTTTGTAATTGGATGTTAGGATTGTCCTATACAGGAATAGAATTTAACTTTTAAGGAAAAAAGAACAAGCAATAGTTCAAGCAGGTGAAACTACTGAGAATAATTTTTTTTATTGATTTTTTTTTAAAGAAAAAAAAATGTTCCGAGGATAAGTATAAAACAATAATTTCTTTTAATAATTTTAATAATGTGCAAGACGGTTTGTCCTTGGGAGGCGGTTGGTGTTGGGTTTATGATACGTGAGGGAGAGGGAAGTGGTTGGGGAGCGACATGAGATGAAGGATTCCTGCTGGTTTTGGGTTTTGTGGGTTTTGGGTGGGGGAAGGGAGAGGAAAACAAGGGACGGTTGAGGGGATCATTGAAAGCATGTGAAGTCTTTCAAAAGAGGGTGTAGTGGATGAGTGTGGGGGCCACCGGATTGGCTTTAACGAGAGGAGGGGACAGATGGAGCTATGGATGGGTTGGTGGATGTTACCGAAGGGGACCAAAATAACTCTTATTTTGCACACTATGGTTAGTCGTCGTCGTCTTCATCTTCTTTTCTTCTTTTCTTTTCTGTTTTTTTAGTTTTTTTTTTTTTTTTTTTTTGTGTGTGTGTTCTAGAATGCCATCGAGAGAAATAGAAGTAATTAGATACCGCAACTTACTTGTATGGAGGTTTCATTAGTGGATACGAGACAAAACAGAGTAGGATACAGGGATTGAGTGCGGATTCTCTATGGTATATGTAGTGTACGGTATATCATATCGATGGATGGTCAGTATACAACGCACGCCTGACACAGGCCGTATGCGCACGCGGGTGCGATGTCGCGATGTACGCTATCGCAGGGGAGCCGGTTTCATGGGGATTTCCGCCGCGGAGGGCTGTCGCATGATCCAAAGTTATGCTGCTATTTAGGTGGCAAATTATGCAGCTTCCCATGCTCATAAAAGTGCGTGTTTTTTATCTAGACTTGGTGTAATTTTTTCGGTCTACCTCGAAGGGAAAGGGAGAGAAGTCATGTCTTAAGCAATTCTACGGTCAATCACTCGAAAAGTCACTGTCTTGGCAAATCATGTGCCGTGAACATTGGCAATTGTATCAATCGCTTCCTACAGGAGGGCTTGTTCATGTGAATTACCACGTGTATGTATATTTCTATACGGAAATTTCAGTGTGCATAACTTTGAAACTTGGAGTCATCCTGTGAAATCATAAAATAATAATAATACTTTTCTCGGAAACCATTGCAATGGTAGTGCAATTATATACTATTTTTTATTTTTCTAATTTAATAAAAATTATTTGTAGGGAGATACTGAAAAATAGCTCCACGGGCCTCAAACCCTGGAAATAGCAGGGTACGAGTATAGATCGTTACCATAACCATGAAGAAGATTTTATTATTAATCTGGTATTGGATAAGTTAAGGGGTGTTTATATATTTTTGGACCCATCAATCTAAATATCCAAATTTTTTGATCGGATCTTAACATAGTATAAAGGCCCACCGATGTCTCCACGCTCCTCGCTGCTAATTTATATGTCATCTTATAGTTCTTTTCCCATTCATCTAAATGTCTGGGTTATCACATACCAGCTTGATTAGCTATGTGTCAAATAAATCGATGTCAAATAAATCAATGCTTACAGAGATAGAATGGAAGATAGTTTCTTAGCATTTTTTGATGCAATTTTCATGGAAGCAATGGTAGCATGCCTCATCAATAGCAACACATTACACTAGTTCTTTAAGTCCCCCATTCTTGGACATGGGACTTAAAGAGGAAGCATGGACATGCATCAAGTCTTTATCTGTCCCATATGGTATATCCAACAAGTGTGTGTTTTTCTTTTTCTTTTTTAAAGTTTGGCAGGCCTTCTACATTCAATATCAAAAGAAGGCTACGAAATGATAGATCTAGCAATGTTAAATCCTTCTCTAATCTTGTCAAAAGTATTGTTCCTGCTCGAGGATTGGACTATATATTCTCAAAAGATGATGAGAATATTGATGCTCTTTTGTTATTTTGTGGTAACAAATGAATATTCTTTTTAAAATTAAAAATCAGATATCATCATAAGATTAGGTTGAAATTGGATCGAATATTAGTATATTTATATTCATATTTATTTTATCTGATGAATATAAATATTGCTGCTAGTTGGAAGCAAAGATTTATATCCATATTTATAGTAAATGAATATGAATATAAATCGAATACTGAAAGTATAGATATAAATATAGATATAAGTTGGATAATTATACTTTATAACTCTAGAATCAAATATGTTATTAAGTAGATGATAAATTAAGTTAATAGCATATTAATATGGCCATTTATTTTTTAAATAATTATGAGTGTTATATAAAATTAAATAAGATTATAAATAGAATCAAATGTTCATATGTGGATCGATCAATTGTTTATCCATATCTATATTTATTTATTTTTTTTGATAGATATAGACATGGATATGGATATATATTAGTTAGATGCTCAAATTTTTATTTATACTCAGATAGAATGGGAAATGAAAATGAATCCAAATAAAGATTATCCAATTTACTTTGATCTCTATCAAAAGATGTGACGAGTTAAGGGACAGCATAACCAACTTTTGGCCCTTAACCCAATTAAAACCAATAAGGTTTCCAACCTTAACTCATGTGGGTTTGCTTGTCTACCTTCACCAAACATCTAGTTGCAACCACCATTTTGTCATTTATTGGTGACTCTTCCCACATGGGAGAATCAAAGGAATAAACAAAATGATTAGATACGAAGCAGGAGGTCGTGGTGATCTTTAGATGTTGCTTGGTGCAGGCATGTAATCCTTCAAAGCAGGGAAGATATTAGCCTTTGTGGTGTTTGGTTCTGTAATCTTGGATCCAAGTATATAATAAAGTAAGTAAGAATACAAAACATTCAAAGAAAGAGTTGCTCTTTAACTTAGCTATATATATATATATAGCCAGGTTAGAATCAGGTCGATCAAATTTGGATTCAGATTCTGTTAGATCAAAACTCTATAATAGAAATCCTACATCAATAATTTAAACCATTAAATATAATCTACTACCTTAAAACTGCTTGCACGTAAAAAATTGTATGATTTGGAGACTTCTAGCCTATACATTAAATAGTCAAAAATTAGACAACCTAAATAAAATTGAATTAGATGTATTTTTTGATCACTTGATGCATAAGCTAGAGATCTTCAAATTATATGATTTTTGTTATGCAAGTAGTTTTGAGATAGTAGATCATATTCAATGGTTTGGATCATCAATGTACACACATTATTGTCTAGTTTTGATCTAACCGAATCTGAGCTCAAATTCAGTTGATTTTATCCAAGTCTACCCATATATATATATATATATATATATATATATATATATATATATATATATATATTATTCTTAATGAAGCTAAAGAAATGCGGTTGACTTTGAGTCAATAGAATCTAATTCTAACCAATTTTGGACATCCAAGGTCTACATTTTAGTAGATCAGCATTGGTAGTTCCAGTCAAATCAAAAAAAGGTAGGGGTTAAGCTCTTTTTGTCTCCACCATCCAATCATCTGGCCTTCCATTTTAAGAATTGGACAAATTACTTAGCTTGTCTCCATTGGATTGCTTTTAACAAAGATAAAAATGTTACAAGTTTTTTTTTTCTTCTTTATCAATATGTTAGAATTTCTTGTTTGTTTAGACACTTGATCATCACTAGATCTAACTTTCTAGAGGATGGCAGCAATCTCACTAGTGACATTAGTTGGTTCCTAGAAGGAGCACAATTGGAATATTATATCCATCTCTTTATCATATCCCACATCCTAGGTTAGATCACAGACTTTTTGTCCAAAGTTACTGGAAGTCACTTAAACCTCCTTGGAGCTAATGGTGCATGATGTAACTTTGAATGGTTACTAGGAGTAAAGATTGGCCATTACAATTGGCATGTGATGCTGCAGTCGGTTTAGAGATTCATGATTTAATTTAACTACACATGGATAAAAAAAAAAAACTCATGGCTTAATTATTAGATTCAGGTTGGGTCAGGTCTGAAATTTATTGGTTCAACTTAAACTTTAATAATGACTTTAGGTAGGATCCATTATTGTGAAACATGATGATGGAGAACTGAATCTAAATCAAGGACCAGGCTTAAGAGTCTAGATTGGATCTACAACTAAGTTACCAGCTGGATAGATGTTTTCTTTTGTGCGAAAGAAGGATCCACCTTCCTTTGAGATCTATATAGTGTGAGATACGACAGTTGACATTATGAAAGAAGATCAATCATTCTTTCGTGCAAAAGATACAACCTGAACCGTTACTAGCCTTTCTCTTGGTTCCCTTGAAGGACCAAGTTTGCAACCATGCAACTCCAATGAAGAGCCAATGCCTAGATTGTAGACGCACTAGGTCCTTAATAAAATAGAATATCTGATGGTTTGGATGGTAGGGAAAATCATAGATAATAGAGGTCAATTGATGGAAATATTTGTTAAAATTGAGCAGCAAAGAGTGGTCAAGAAAGATATGTGCTTTCATAGTAGAATAGATAGACTTGAAATGAATTATTTAGCTCAAAACAAACTACTTCCGGCTCTCATTAACTTGTATAAAGTTGTCATTCCTTGTGAAGAAAGCCTTAACATTACTTGAGAATCAGACTGAAAATGAATCAGATGCTAGTATATCCAAATTTGCATTCCATATTTTTCAAAAAAATATGGATAATGATAGGAATATTAAGCATATACCAAAATTAATATCCATATTTGTTATAAATGGACATAGATACGAATCGGGAATTAAGCATTTTGATATTTATTTTAAATGAAAATAGATATAAGTTGGATATTAGTTGTATTTGATGTGGTCAAATCCATTTTACCAATCATGGAACTGACATATAGCATCGAAGAAGCCTATTTCAAAATTCCTAGGCTGATCTAAAAGGAAAGCAAAAAAGTTAGCTCTCCGAGTGACTCAACTCTAAAGTCCAACCAAGATAGGACACGAACTCCTCATTTATTAAAGAAGGCTCAATGTACTAGATATGCAACATATACACAATACTGTACCATATCCTCTACTTTATTCTAAAATTTCTTCTCCATTATTCCCTAAGGCCCTATATTTGATATAAGCATTGGAGGGCCCCTTTAAGGATCAGCTCCAGTGACCTTACTCCTTTTTCTTATGTGCAAATCAGTGCCTCTTCATCCTTCTTGCAGATCAATCGGCATCCTTATGATCATTGGATTAGATTTTAGCAATAATATATTAGTGTTGTTTGTAAGAAATGAAGAGCGACCTGGGAAAGATGAAGTCGAGAAGAAATAATCATATCGAGAGCAACAAGCGAGCTTAGTAGGACAATTGACTTGAGTCACAAAATTCTCATGATCCAAATCCTTGGGTTGCAGCAATAGCATCTCTCTAGCTTGTGGCTGCCATATTTGCCAAATTGTTTAATCTACTTATCCAATAGGTATAAGCCCTAGCAATGGTGGAAAATTTGCTTCTACTGGACATCAATCCTCAACCCAACACATAGAACCAGCCAAACCAGTTGGTGCAGAATAGCAACCAACCTTATTCAAGAAGCTTTGAAGGAACTTACTAGGATAGCCAAGCTTTGATTAATTTAGAGATGGATGGAAGTCCTGAGGAATCTTTGTTAGGCCGACTTGAGAAGGCTTTTGTAAGAGAGGCCAACCTTAATTAGAGAATTGAGGAGATGCATAAGAAGATTGGAGCCATGATGAAGAACATAAGGGAAGAGGACAAGAATGTTGAAGAACGAGAGCTCACCATCGTACCCCACTTCACGAAGGAGATCATAATGGAGCCACTCCCTCCAATGTTCAAGATGCCGCAATTTGAGAAGTATGATGGTACCTCAGACCTTGGTGATCATTCGGAGAGCTTTAAAGCTCTTATATTTAGGGCATGTTAACATAATTATGTGTTGGACCTTCTTCATCACTCTCAGGAAAGCAACTCAATCATGGTATTCAAGTCTGTAACCTAGGCCCATTGGCTCTTTTGATCAACATAGTTGGTAGTTCATCAACCACTTTGTTAGTAGCAAGAGAAGGAAGAAAACCTCAATGAGTTTAGTGGCTATCAAGTAAAAATAGGTGAGTCAGTTAGGTAGTACATTAATTGTTTTAGTGTTGAGAACCTTGGAGGTATAAGACTTGGACAAGGTGGCAGCTTTAGCAGCAATAATGAATGGGCTAAAGAACTTGTACTTTAGTTTCTCCCTCTCAAAAATACCTGCAAAAGCTCCGTCAAGGCTACTGGTACAAGCTAAAAAATATATTAACATCGGAAAGGTGATGTACGTGTTAGCTCAGAAGGAAGCAAATGGAGACCCATCTGAGAAGAAGCACAAAGGTTACAATGAGGAAAGGTCCAAGAAGAGGTAAACGTGCAAAGAACAGACTTCGATATGAGCTAGAAGCCCACATTGGTGATTTGAGAGGCACACTCTCCTCAATATCTCAAGAATTCTAATCTTGATGGATATTAAAGATTGTGAGTATGTGTGCTAGCTAGAGAAGATGAAAGGCAACCCCAACTAGCAAAATCGAAACAAGTATTGTAGGTTGTATCATAGTCATGGTCATAATTAAGGAGTGTCGATGGTTGAAGGATGAGATTGAAGATTTCATCCAAAGGGGGCACCTCAGACGATACATAGATGACTATAGAAAATGCAAAAATGCCAACTAGAATAGCCAAATTCTTGAGTCGAGAGAAGATAATCGATCTATGGTTGGAGTGATTGCCATGACCTCCAAAGGACCAACTACTGAAGGAGAGAGCTCTTTAGCATAGAAATGCCTATACATATATCTCGGACCTAGAACTCTGACAACCTCAGGACTTATTATTAGTAAAGCCTATGGTACAATAGTTGTACTTTTGCTGCTATGCTTCATTTTTTTTAAAATATATTATAAAAGTAGCCCTATGGGATTCAAGCTTTTTAGGTTGGAGTTATAAAGTCACTTTCCAAATTGTAGAACTATGGGACTCATCCTAGGACCATCGATCTAAACACTTAGGTGACAACTATGGAACTTATCTTATGATCATTAAGGTGAAAAATCCTAGCTCAGACTGGGTCGAATTGAACTTGGCAAAACCTAGACTATCAATTTTATATAAAGCTAGCTATGGTAGGAAACCCTAGCTCAGGCTAGGTCAGATTAAAATTGATAATCTCTAACTTATCAATTGAGTGCAAAACTTGTTGAGGTGAAAAATCCAAGCTTAAGCTATGTTGAGTATAAGGTGGCAAAGCTAGAAATATTAATTGAGTGCATAGACTATTGGAGTGAAAAATCTTAGCTTAAGCTAGGTCGAATTGAAAGTGGCAAAACTTGACCAATCGATTGAAGTGCAAAGCTTGCTATGGTGAAAAATCCTAGCTCAGCTAAGGTTGGATCGAAGGTGGCAAAGCCCGACCTATTGGTTGAGTGCAAAGGCTGCTAAGGTGAAAAATCCTAGCTCAAGCTTGGTCGGATTGAAGATGGCAAAGCCCAACCTATCAATGGAGTGCAAAGACTAAAGAGGTGCACAATTCTAGCTCAAGCTAGGTCAGATCGAAAGTAGCAAAGCCTAATTTATTGGTCAAATTGCAAAGTCTGCTTAGATGAAATCCTAACTTAGAAAAGGTTAGATCGAAAGTGACAAAGCCCAATCTATCAATCCAATGTAAAGCCTATAGGTCAGATTGAAAGTGGCAAAATTCAACCTATCAGTTGAGTGCAAAGCTACCAACGGGAAAAACTCTAGCTTAAAATATGTTAGATCGAAAGTAGCAAAGCCTGATCTATCAGTCAAATTGCATAGCTTGCTAAGGTAAAAGATACTAGCCTAAGCTAGAT
Source organism: Cocos nucifera (assembly GCA_006176705.1). Classification (NCBI taxonomy): domain Eukaryota; kingdom Viridiplantae; phylum Streptophyta; class Magnoliopsida; order Arecales; family Arecaceae; genus Cocos; species Cocos nucifera. Next base: position 975,889 of record QRFJ01000623.1, read on the forward strand.
CGAATTGAAGGTGGCAAAGCCCAACATATTAGTCTAGTGCAAAGCTTGCCGAGGTAAAAAATCCTAGCTTAATTAGGCTAGATTGGATTGAATGCCACGAAGCTCTACCTTTAGTCAACTATAAAGCCTATCAAGGTGAAACCCTAGCTCAAGCTAGGTTGGGTCTAAAGTGGCAAAGCTTGATCAGGATAGTCGAGCATGAAACCAGCCAAGCTAGAAATTGCTAGTGTTAGGAATGTATCCCAAAGTCAATCGTCAGTCTGTTGATGGTTAGGCCATATATTTATAATTATATATGAATTATAAATTAATAAAATTATTTTTATATTTTTCATCATAAATTCTGTTATCTTCTAATGAACTTCTGTATTATGATGAAGTCCTTAGGACTATCTAGATTCAGCAAAGAAGGATTTATCATTTAGTTCTTAAATAGTTCACGACCAAATGATGCGTTATTACCTAGGATGACAACGTTTATCAAGTATAGATCATTGTGTGCCATATAGGTTGGTTGTCCTCATAACCAAGGAGTGTTGAAATACTGATATGGCATGCAAGTGAGATGTATGGGTATATCTGCACTGAATATGATCAACTCTGGAGCTTTTCTCCTATCAAGATTAGCTTCGATGGAATATGGATATAAATGTCTCTCCGATCTGAGATCACCATGGTGACTTTCAAGCAACTCACTATATTTTGGTATCAGACTATCCAAATTTTTAATTCAATGATGAAAGATTTTTGAGTATAGTCAAGTACTTGTGGAGTCGGTACATGTATCAAGATGAGATTGACCACTCCTGATTTCAGGAGCTGTGTTCAGTTATGTTTCAATTTAGCAAAATCTTGGTCAGGATAGTCTTAGTGAGGAGTCATGAGACTAATTACTTTGAGACACAATATAGATGTATTTTTTAGGATTAACAGTCTAACCCCGAGTTATCTATTATACAGAGGTCATAGGGATGAATTATACGATAATCATATTCTCATAGATTCTGAATGTTGTGATTGTAATTATTTGACCTATCCGGACGTCGGGTACTATTGCTAGATGGTCACTTTGATTAGTATAGAAATTGATTTCTATGCTACCAACTTAGGCTCAGACCTACGGGATCATACACATTAGGAGTTTCTACCTGATTTGATGGCTGATTAAGAGTTTCATTAGTCTGAGACTCTATGATCAAGAATCCTAATAGACTGAAACTCTGTGATCAAGAGTCCTACTGGACTGAAACTCTGAATCCTACTTATCTGAAACTCTCTGATCAAGAGTTTTATTGGTCTGTAACTCTATGGTCAAGAGTTTCACTGGACTGAAACTCTGTGATCAAGAGTTCTATTGGATTGAAATTCTGAGTTCTACTTATCTGAGACTCTCTGATCATGAGTTATGATAATCTAGGATATTGTGATCAAGAGTTTTACTGGACTGAAAGTCTGTGACCAAGAATCCTATTGGACTGGGACTCTGAGTCCTACTTATCTGAGACTCTCTGATCAAGAGTCCCATTGGTCTGAGACTCTATGATCAAGAGTCCCACTGAATTAAAACTCTGTGATCAAGAGTCCTACTGAACTAAGATTTTAAGTCCTACTTGTCTGAAACTCTCTGATCATGAGTTCTGATAATGTAGGATACTGTGGTCAAGAGTCCCACTGGATTCAAACTCTGTGACCAAGAGTCCTATTGGAATGGAACTCTAAGTCCTACTCATTTGAGACTTTTTAATTAAGAGTTTTACTAGTCTGGGACTCTATGTTCGTTGGGATACTGGGTTCAAGAGTCCCACTAATTTAGGACTCTTCAAGAGTTTTATGTTGATAGGACTCTATTATCCAATAATCCATTCGATTTAGACTCAGATATTTTTGAAAGATTAATTAGCAATTTGATTATTGATTAGCTCAATTTGATTGAGCGATGAGGATTCGATCAAGTCTGATTAAATTTGATCCAATCAGATCATGAAATGACCTAATCGCTATGAAAGTTTTGATCCTGATTTGATCAAGACGTAGATCTAATTAATTTTTAATTTGATTAGAATTTTATTGGATTAGACTAAGCCTAATTTGATTGAATTTAACCTAATTTAATTAGATCTAGATTAATTAATTTAGTTGAAACCAATTAGGATCAAGTCAAATGATGTTTGAATTCAAATTCTCCCATACATCCACCATTTTTGACTTTTCCATTCTACTTCCCACGCCCTTCATTTTGTTTGTTGAATATTTTTTGAAAAATAAAATATGCATGTAGAAAGAGAGTTCTTCTACATGTTAAACACAAGGGAGGGGGCGTTGGATAAGGATAAGAGGCTCATTTGATTTTTGAAATCAAGTGAGTGGTTAAAACCTCTCAACCACTTGACCCTTATTATTTTCTATATAGTTTTTCCATGGTATTCAGTTAAGTAAATTATGAGAATTTTTGTGCATGTAGGAGAAGGGGTTAAAATTATGTGGTAAAAATTTTAGAGTATTTGGGCATCAGTTCTAGGAAAAAAAAAATCTTGGAGTGAAGGTGAATAAGATCCTATAGCACTTTACTTTTCCCTTATCCCCCTCTTCTCTTATGATTTTCACCTTTAAGGATACTTTATTTTTAGATATAATCTAAATAAAGATTATAGATCTGAAAGTTGTCTTTCCATGAAAACTTATTTCATAGAAAAACTCCACACAAAGAGGGCGTGATAGGATTTTTAGTGCATTGGGATTTTTGGGCCGAGTGAAATCCTAGATTTGGGAATTTAGGTTCGGGTGGAGAGATCGAGTGCTGTGAGCATCGGATCGCTATCAAATTTGAAACATATTTTAATCATTCTCCAATATTTATGTTCTAAATTTTTAGAATATCTAAAAAATCAAAAAGTATATGATCGATCGGATCGATCGTGATCAACCATCGAAGGCTCCGGCAGAAACTAGCACTCCAGTGGGGTTGATCGGGATCAGAAGCTCCATGTGGACCAACCATAGAGGCCGAACATGTGTGCGACTATGACGTGATATCAGAGTATTATTCGATGGACTCAGATTATGATGATTGACTATCCATGAAAAGATATTATATTCTAAACATGTAGATGTAGTAAATAGTTTATTACATAGTTTTATTTTTAGATCTATCGATGTATACATGCATATTATATTTAGATCCTAATGGATAGGATTAAATAATCTGATATAATCAATAGATAATTAATTAGATTAATTATTTTTTACTACATCATTACTATTTTTGAAATATTTTTTGAAAGTAGCATAGCAAATCCTGCACTATTTTCTTCAGCTAGCTCAATCTAGGCTTGGGTAGGAATTGGAAAATCCTAATCTAATCAATCAGGCACCAACAAATAACTCGTCCAAACTCAACACAAGGTTAAAGGCAAAGGGAGATTGACCTTATGCAACAATAGCTCTTTAGAGCAAGCAACAATAACTTCTAAAGCTAAACTAGAAAAGACTTAAGAAACTCAACTCAATAACTCGACCTTGAAGGTTGGGAATGGAGGCCAAAAGTGTGACAGCTGATCTCAAGTACTAATGAACCTCAAGCTGATCTCTACAATAATGGTCCTAAAGATCGACCAAATAATGATTATTAGAGATTGACCTAATAATGGCTCCTAGAGATTAACCTAATGATGGTTCTTACATATCGACTCAATAATTAGTCTTGAAAATTGACCTAATAATGACTTCTAAAGATGAACCAAATAATGGCTTCTAAAGACCATCCTTGCATAGTAACGGCTCTTAGAGACTGATCTTGTGCAACAATAGCTCCTAGAGCCAATCTAAAGAAAGAAGAACTATTAGACAAACCTCCAAACTTAATTGCCTCCAAAAGTTGGATTGTGTGGGAAGGGAGGCAAGGGTCAAAGAGCCAGCCTCAATGACTCTCAGGTTAAGAAGCCAACCTCAATGGCTCTTAATACAAGCAATTGATCGCAATGGCTTTCTGAACTAGAAGATCTCAATGGCTCAGATCAACCAAAGATCTACATGTCTGATTGCATTCCCAGTTTGACAAGATGCCACATATCTTGTCATATGAATCCATTTTGGATTTCATTTAAATTTGCCAAATAGTCCATTAAAAATTCAAGATCCCCACTTAAAGGTGAGTGACCTATATCTTGGTTCACTTATCTTCTTCCTTAGCTCAAGCTAGGAAGAATGGCTTAGAGTTGAAGTTGGGGAGTATGTGATGTGGCTCAAATCTGATCTTCTAATTATGGGCTAACACATGACATCAAGGGGGATCTATTTTAGTTGGACTCAAATTTCTAGATTAATCCAAATAAGAAAAGTCGAAGAGTTAATCTCTAAGAAAAATTGACTCTAGATACTAGAGTCTAATCTCAATGGTCGAAGGACTCTTCATCTAGAAAAGATGGCTCAAGGTATTAGGTACGCAATATATATGCAATACCATACCATACTCTCTACTTTATTCTAGGTTTCCTTCTTCTTCTTCTCCATTATTCCCCAAAGTCCTATCTCTAATTTTAGCATCAAAGGCTTCCAACTAGATCAGCTCTAGTGGCCTTCCATCTTCTTTTTCTTGTGTGCAAATCAATGCCTCTTCATCCTCCTTGCAAACTAATGGATGCCCTTTAGATCACCGGATTGGATTTTGGTGGCAACAATATCCATCCTCTTAGGGAGATAGATTGGGGTAGTAGTTGAAACTATTAGATGTATACCCTAGAAGCCAGTTAGTCTGAGACATATAAACCTTTTAGGAGCATAATTTTATAATTGAATCATTGAAATAAATAAAATTATATTATTTTTTATTTATTGTATGTAATGTATCCATGAATCATCCAATGAATTAATAAGATGATGATATATATTTTTAGAAATTAAGATTTTAAGGCATGTGTTATTAATGATTAATTCATAAATTATTTTCGATTGATGGATCATCATAGAGACTATTTAATCTAGTAAGATCGGTGCATGGATCGCTTCCTTTGGATAGATGAATCTCAAGTATATAGCATGGAGATACTAGAGTGAGAGTGCAGGTAGTTATTGAAGAACAAAGATACTGAGCATGACCAACACAATTAGTTACTTGGATGTTTATCTACTCATCAGTGACTTATTTAATGCTATGGTGGTGTGAGTAGTTCTTTGATCTACAGTGCCTTGCATATTCATAATGAGGTCGCTATAGTTTGACTGTATAATTATTTAGCTTCCTAGCCATTTGGAGCCTTACGATCTATGTTGCCTGTAGTAGGTTCATTGTAGGAGTAGGATATGCATTTAGATGGGATCTATCTATTGAAAAATATATTTCAAAGTCAATCATTAGCCTATTGATGGTTAAGCTATATTATAATTATAATTAATTTATTAATTAATAAAATATATTTTTGATATTTTTCATCATAAGTTTTTATTTTCTAACGAACTCCATTATTGTGATGAAGTCCTTAGGACTATTTAGGTTTGATAAAGAGAGAATTTATTAATTAATTTTTAAAACTATTCATGATCAAATGATAGACTGTTAATAAAGATGATAACATCTATCAAGCATAGATTGCTGTATGCCATATTGGTTGGTTGTCTTATAAATCAAGAAGTGTGAAGACACTAATATGACATACAGGTGAGATGTAGGGATACATCATCATTGAACGTGATCAACTCTAGAGCATTCTGCTATCAAGAATGTCTTTGATGGGATATAGGTATAAGTATCTCTTAGACCTGAGATCATCTCAGTGGTTTGCAAGCAACTCACTATGCTTTGGTACCGGACTAACTGAATATCTAATTTAGTAATAGAAAGCTTCTAAGCACAGTCAAGTACTTGCAAAGTCGGTGTATGATCAAGATAAAATTGACCGCTGTTGATTTTAGATTGATTTTGATGATAATAAAAGTATTTGAGTATAGATTATTGAATTGCTAACATTATTTGTGAGGATGTGTAGTTGTAAATTTTAAGAGCTGACAAACTTCAAGTATTTTTATTCATCTAAATGAAGATTTATTAATCAAGATTTTAGAAAAGATATTTCAGATTGGATACATCTCTCAAGAGGTTTTAATGAAGGTTAAATCAAGATAAAATGATAAATCTAACCTACAAAGAAATTTGAAGAAGAAAGGATCACAAACGATCTTTGGCATGCATGGAACGCAAATTAGACCGACCTACTCTCAAACTAGGCCGATCTAGTCTCAGTGAAAGCAAAAGATAGAAAGGATAGAAAGCAAAATTTTTCATGGCCTTGGAGACTGAGCTGACTTAGTTTTCAATGGAGCCAATCCAGTGATAACTCGATCGATCCAGTCAAAAAAGTAGCCATCCCAGTCTCAAAAAATAGAAGATGACAAAAATAGATATTTTGGGATCTTTGAGACTGAGCTGATCTAGTTGAAAACTAAGTGATCCAGTTTGAACTGAGTCAACCTAGTTAAAAATTGAACCATTCCAGTGTCTATAATGACTAGTTTTTATTTCGTAACTTTTTCACTCCACATGCCTTCCAATGGCTATTTTTGATCTTCCAATGGCTAGATCACTTTTAGAAGCCCTCCTAACTTACTTGTAATGGTGGAAAATCTCAGAGATACTTAAGAAAATATTTAGGACAAGAGAAGAGACTTTTGAACTTGCAAAAAGAGCTTCCAAATAGTTTTTTAGTACATTCAAGTATGTGAGCAATATTGTGAAAAGAAAGGAGTGATATCTAGATAAATATTTATCCTTCCAACATCCTCAATCTGAGAGAAGTGAGGACATTATTATTGAAGATTACTTTCTACTTTTCTCGAGCATTCAAGAGAAGAAATCAATCCATCAAGCAAATCTACCCAGATTTTCTTCTCATAAGCTTCATTGAGTTTGTTTTAATTTTGTTGTACTCTTCTTTTTATTTCAAGTTTCTTGAGATAAGAAACTTTAGTTGGTCCAAGCCTAGAGTTGGACGTTGTAAGATTAGATTGGTAAGCCTAGAATAAAATCAATTGAAATTGATTGTTAGCTTGAGAAAACAATCATTGTATGGTTGTGGTTGATGAGCCAAGGTTAAAATCAATTGGGTTGGATTATGAGCCTAAATAAAATAATCAGACTGTAATCAAGTTAAGTGATTATAGTTGAATTTCTAAGTAGTTTACTTAGAAAGTGAATGTAGGTACTAAGTTTGTGTCGAACCACTATAAAATTATTATGTGTTTCTATCTTATTACTTTCATTCACTACACATTACATAGCTTATTTTATTTAAGTTCTTGATTAGTTTAAATTGCTTATATCTTAAGCTAAATTTTAAAATATCCAATTCATCCTTCTTCTTGAAAAGCCATCCTTGTGCAATAAGTGGTATCAGAGCAGGTACTCTAATATTAGTTGTTGATTAAACTATCAAGAGTTAAAGATTAAATGACAACTCTAATTGAAACTCCATTGATTGAGGGGCAATCAACCAATAGACCCCGCTATTCAATGGGATTAACTATACCTATTGAAAAGCACGAATGAGAATATTCATCCAAGCATAAGATTATGACATATGGAATATCATAATATTAGGACCTCACACACCTACAATCATGATTGATGGAGTGTCCATCCTAAAACCTAAAAAAGATTGGGATAAACATGACAAGAAGAAAGCTCAACTTAACGCCAAAGCAATGAATGTTTTATATGATGCTTTGGATGCTAATGAGTTCAATAGAATATCAACATGTTCATCTACCAAAGAAATTTGGAAAGGCTTGAAGTCATCCATGAGGGTACTAATCAAGTCAAAGAATCAAAGATGAATATGTTGGTACATAAGTATGAGTTATTTAAAATAGAACCACATGAAACTATAACTAAAATGTTCACTAGATTTACTGATATTCTAAATGGTTTGAAAAGTCCTGGAAGAGATTATACTAACAGCGATGTTGTGCGTAAAATTCTTAGATCTTTATCAAAGAATTGAGAGCCAAAGATGACTGCCATTCAAGAGGCAAAAGACTTAAATACTCTTGCATTGGAGGAGTTAATTGGGTCACTCATGACCCATGAGCTGAACATGAATCAAAGACAAGAAGAGAAAGTGAAGAAAAAGAAGAGCATAGCACTCAAAGTTGCTGTGATGTATGAAGAGAAAAGCAAGTTCGAAGAAGACTCAGAGGATGATGAAAAAATAACACTAATTACTAGAAGATTCAAGAAATTCATAAAAAGAAGGAAGAAGTTTGAACCAAGAAAATTTTTTTTTTAGCAAGGACGAAGATAGCAAAGAAAGAGAAAGAGAAAAAGTGAAAGATCAAATCACTTGTTATGAATGTAAGAAGCCTGGATATTTTTAAATAGATTATCTATTGTTAAAGAAGAGTTCAAAAAAATCAAGAAAGAAAGTATTAAAAGCAACATGGAGTAATGATGAAGATTCATCTTTAAGTGAAGAAGAATGTCAAAGAGAAGAAAAAGCCAATCTTTATCTTATGGCATTGAAAGATGAGGTAAACAATGATTCAATTTTTGAGTTTACATTTGAGGAATTGTATGAAGCTTTTAATGATTTACTTTCTGATTTTAAAAAGCTATCTTATAAGAATAAGAAACTAAGAAAAGAGAATCAATCCTTAAAAATAGATAAAGCTCAAATAAAAGAAAATATGAAAAAAAATATAAAGTAATCTAAATGAATCAAATGAAAAGATTATATCCTTATAAGATGAAGTGGTCAGATTAAGATCTATAGTAGGTAGATATATGCTAAGCTCTAAAAATTTGCAAACAATAACTGAAAATCAAAAGATAATTTTTGATAAAATTGGTATAGGATATGATATATCAAGAAGGCAAAAGTTATTGAAAAATGTATATACAAAATCTCAAAATTATGGTAGAAGAATTATATGTTACAAATATAATAAAATTGGATATAAATTTATTGAATGCAAAATCTTTAATTCAAGCAAAATAAAAGTAAAATAAGTTTGGGTTCCAAAAGAAATCATTTGTGCTAACCCCAAAAGACTCAAGTTAGCTTGGGTACCTAAGTTTGCTTGATTATTTGTGTAGGTATGCTTGACATCTGTAAGAGCTAACAAAAGATAATACCTTGATAGTGGATTCTTGAGGCATATGACGGAAGATAAATTATAATTTGTCTCTCTTGAAGCTAAAGATGGAGGTGTTGTGATATTTGGAGATAACAGTAAAGAAAAAATTATTGATCTCGATAATATCTTGATAACACCATCCACTAGCATAAAAAATATTTTATATGTTGAAGGATTAATGCATAACTTGCTTAGCATAAGCCAACTTTGTGATAAAGGCTTTAATGTTTTATTCAAATCATCTCATTGCATTGTAACTAGTTCTTTAGATGAAAGTATTAAATTCATAGGAAAAAGACATGAAAATATTTACATTATTGATCTTGATGAACTTAAAAATAAAAATATTGAATGCCTTATTGCTATGAATGTTAAATTAAATGAATCAAGTTGGATTTAGCATAATAGATTAGGTCATGTAAGTATGGACTCACTAGCAAGATTAATTAAACTTAATTTAGTAAAGGAATTGCCTAAATTAATCTTGAAAAAGATAAAATTTGCAAAGCATGCCAACTTGGTAAATAAATAAAATCTTTTTTGAAATCAAAAAATATTATTTCAACCACTAGGCCTCTAGAATTACTTCATATGGATTTGTTTAGATCTATTTCAACTACTAGTCTTGGAGGAAAAATATATGACTTTGTTATAATAGATGATTTTTCAAGATATACATGGGTTCTATTTTTATTACATAAAGATAATGCTTTTAATATGTTTGTTGGTCTATTTAATAAAATATCAAGAAAAAAAAAATGTAATATTTTATACAAAAAAAGTGATCATGGCATGAAATTTGAAAATCATAAATTTTAAAATTTTTGTTCTAAAAATAAAATCAATCATAACTTTTCAGCACTTAGGACATCCGAATAAAATGGGATGGTAAAAAGAAAGAATAGAATATTGATTGAAATGGTATGAATCATGCTTTGTGAAAGCAACCTTCCAAAATATTTTTGGATGAAAGCTATTAACATCGTATGCTATATGCTAAATAGAGCTTTAATTAGACCAATCTTAAAGAAAACTCCATATGAACTCTATAAAGAAAAAAAGTCATTTCATACTTTAAAATTTTTGGATTTAGATATTTTATTTTAATAAATGATAAAAATAAATTAGAAAAATTTGATGCAAAATTAGATGAAGAAATTTTTTTAGGATACTCATCACATAGTAGAGCATATAGAGTATTTAACAAAAGAACATTGATTATGGAAGAATCCATGGATGTTGTTTTTTATAAAACTAACTCTCTTAAGACGAGAAGAAGAGCTTGATGTGGATGTAGAAATTCTTAAAAAGAAATTGAAAGATATATCATTTCAAAGATACTCCCTCTCAAGAAAAAGAAGACAAAGAGCAAAAAGTTGAAGAAGTATTTCCACAATCTCAAAATGATTAAGGTATATCTAACTTACCAAAGAAATGAAGGTATGATCATAATCATTCTAAAGAATTAATAATAGGTGATCCATCTCATGGAGTTAAAACTAGATCATCTTTTAGAAAAGCTATGAATCATGTTGCATTTGTATCTCATTTAGAACCTAAAAATATAATTGAAGCTGAAAAAGATCCAAATTAGATACTAGCAATGCAAGAATAATAAAATCAATTTGAAAGAAATAAAGTTTGAAAACTAGTTGAAAGACCTAAAAATTATCTTATAATTGATACAAAATAGATCCTTAGAAATAAACTTAATAAGAAGGATAATGTAATTAGAAACAAGGCTAGATTGGTTGCACAAGGATATAATCAAGAAGAAGGAATTGATTTTGATGAATCCTTTGCATCCGTAGCTAGACTTGAAGCTATTAGATTGCTCTTGTCATTTGCTTACTTTGTGAATTTCAAACTTTTTCAAATGGATGTAAAAAGTGCATTCTTAAATAGACTAATTGAGGAGGAAGTTTATGTAGAACAACATTCAGATTTTAAAAATCAAGAATTGCCAAATCATATTTATAAGCTTAAGAAAGCACTCTATAGACTAAAACAAGCTCCTAGGGATTGGTATGATAGGTTGAGCAAATTTTTATTAAACAATGATTTTAAAAGAGATAATGTAGATAAAATATTATTTATTAAAAGAAAATCAAGTGATCTATTGATTATCTAATTACATGTTGATGATATTGTATTCGGTACTACTAATGAAACTGTGTAGAGAGTTTGTTAGTCTCATGCAGGACGAGTTCGAGATGAGCATAATGGGAGAGCTCAACTTTTTCTTAGACTCCAAATCAAGCAATCAAATGAGGGGATCTTCATCAACCAAATCAAATACATCAAAAAAATGTTAAAAAAATTTGGGATGGAGAATGTCAAAGAAAGTGGCACCCCTATGAGCACAAGTTGCAAGCTTGATCAAGACCTAAAAGAAAAAGTAGTAGATCCTAAGCTATATCAACGTATGATTGGATCTTTACTATATTTACTTGCAAGTAGACCGGACATAATGTTTAGTGTATGCATGTGTACGTGTTATCAATCAAATCCTAAGGAATCACATGTATTAGCAGTTAAAAGAATCTTTAAGTATCTAATAAATACTCAATATATTGGTTTATGGTATTCTAAATAATTTTCATTAGATTTAATTGGTTATAGTGATTTAGATTTTGTGGGTTGTTGCTTAGATAAGAAAAGTATAAGTGGTACATGTCAATTTCTAGAAGTAAATTTGATCTTTTGGTTTAGTAAGAAACAAAACTCGGTAGCCTTGTCTACGGCGGAAGCCAAATACATTGCCGCTAGGAGTTGTTGTGCTTAACTATTGTAGATCAAGCAACAACTAGAAGACTATGGTATTACTTGTAATAATATTTCTATTCGTTGTAACAACACAAGTGCCATAAATTTAACCAAAAATCCTATATTACACTCAAGAACAGAGCATATAGAAGTAAGGCATCATTTTATTAGAGAGCATGTTCAAAATAATGATATACTTCTTGAATATGTGCCTACTGAAAATCAAATTGCTAATATCTTTACTAAATCCTTGAATGAAGAAAGATTTTGCACAATAAGAAAATAATTAGGTTTGTTTGATCCAATTTATTAAATGCATATCTTGTGATGATTGATTTTCATATGATGAAATGATTAATTTTCATGTGATAAATTTTTTTGTATTAGTTTATTTTTATCTTATTTAGAAAAGAAAAATAAATGAAAAAAATTTTGGTCTTGAAACTCAGAATGTTCAGGTCTGTGCCAAACTGGGCCGTCTTAGTTTTTTTCTTTCGAAAAACTTATTCGTCCCAGTACTGGGATGTCTCAGTTTTTCCTTCACAAAAACTGGGTTGGCTAAGTTGTTGGGGGTTCTATTTTTTAAACAAAAAAAATCTGATGGAGATTTCTCATTTTGTTTCTTAGTCGTCTACAGAGGAAACCCTAGAACCCTAAAGACCTTTCCATAGAAACCCTTTTCCATTGAATTTGAGTGGGATTTTGGAATTATGCTGCACAAGAAACAAATCATAACCCCTAAGATCAAGCATACATCTCTCAGTTTGCCACCTAGAAGAGGGATTCGTGGTGGAGAATGTCGATCAAAGTTTCAAGAAGACTGTCCTTCACCCTTTAGGTCGTCTCAGTCCTCCTCACCTCCTTCGAGACCATCCACTCATCCTCCTACTTCGATTTTCCTGCCATATCCTTCTTCCACACCCGTTCCACTCTCCTCTAGGACTATCACAACTGATAGAAGGGTGGATTTTGATTTCCTAGCAAGTGAGGGTTTTGAGTTTAGAGAGAGATTGAAGTATCAAGGATGGAAATACCTCTGCTCTGGGATCAATCTTCCAACCTATCCGAATCTAGTGAGGGAGTTCTATGGCAATGCTTGGGTCAGCCCAAGATTATTTGAATCAGAAGTCAAGAAGGTTAAGATCAATTTGACTGTGGAGAAATTAAGGAGCTTACTTAGGGCACCCATTGAAGGAGCCGAGAGACTAGATGATTGAGCGGGTGGATTGCGACTGTTATTTAGTAGAGATGATGCCATGCACTTTGAGAAAATCCATACTAGAGATTTGTCCATAGAAAATAGATTGCTTCACCATATTTTAGCCAGGATTCTAGTACTTAGAATAGGATGCTTTGATTTTCTCAACAAAAATGACATAGCTGTGATATACCACATTCTCATGAGGGAAAAATTTAACCTTCTAGCTTTAATTTTGAGGGTGATGCAAGAAGCATCCCAAAGAGAAAAACCTGCACTACCTTATGGGATGTTTTTGGTATTGGTGTTTCAAGACTTTGGAGTTAGTTTGAAAGGAAAACCTAGTAGGAAGCTTCAGCACTATGATACAAATAATCTAAAATCGATGCATAGGATGAAGTTTAAGAAGGTTAATGAGATTTGGGTGAAGTTAGATGAAGAAGGAGAAGAGAGACTTGAGCTAGAGCCCGTGCCACAACGTCCAGCACTTGCTCCATCTTCATCCACTATCAGACTAGATGAGGATCAGATTGAGGAGATAGTGTAGCGCGTCTCGGCCAGAGTATATGATAGACTCTTCGGTGGTCTTCTTTTATTGATGGAAAATGCTGTGAGGAAGGTGTTCGTCGAACAGCATACTTCAGCACTCATGGACCCAGCCTCATTTGACCCTCTAGAGCCTAATGTTGATTAAGTTGCTTATAGGATCCATTTAGCCATACTTAGAACATTTTGATTGTAAATGTTCATGTCTTCATGATATGTAATGTTCGAACTTTAGCATTTTGTACTTTGACCTTTTTGTATCTATGAATGAATGAAGTTTGATTTTGATTTGTATTGTATCAAATTCTCCTAATGAATGAATGGAATTTATCTTCTTATATTATATGGTTAAGTAGAATTCATGTTTGATCAATTCTTTTCTTATATTGTGTGTTTGATTTTTTGATAATGACTAAAAGGGGGAGAAAAATGAGTATAAAATGATAATTGATAAATGAAATATAAATTAAGTGAAAAGAATGGAAAGAACGGGCATTACATAAGTAAGAACTAAACAAAGAAGGTGCTAGCAATAGCGATTCAATTGTAATTACAATTATGAAAGATATCATAACTCAAATTACTAAATTAAAACCACAGCACATAGTAAGGGGAGCAATACAAAATTTGACTTAAAATTAAACATACTTATCATATTTAGGGAGAGCATATGTAAATTGATAAAATTTAAATAAATATGATGTATGCGTTAATTGGTAAGATTGAATGAAAATATCATTTTGAAATATGAAGCAAAGGTTGTACTCAAAAGATTTTGTCATCATCAAAAAGGAAGAGATTATTGATTTTGATGATAATAAAAGCATTTGAGCATAGATTATTAAATTACTAATGTTATTTATGAGGATGTGTAGTTGTAAATTTCAAGAGCTCACAAACTCCAAGTGTTTCCATTCATCTAAATGAAGATTCATTTTTCAGGATTTTAGAGAAGATATTTCAGATTGGATACATCTCTCAAGAGATTTTAATGAAGATTAAATCAAGATAAAATGGAAAATCTCGCCTATAAAAAAATTTAGAGAAGAAAAGATCATAAACGATCTTTAGCATGCATGGCACGCAAACTGAAATGACCTAGTCTCAGACTAGGCCAACCTAGTCTTAGTGGAAGCAAAAGATAGAAAGGATAGAAAATAGAATTTTTCATAATCCAGAGGACTGAGCTAATCCAATTTTCAACTAAGTTGATCCAATGATAACCAGGCCGACCCAATTAGAAAAGTAGCCATCTCAGTCTCAAAAAATATAAGATGATAGAAATAGGTGTTTTGGGATCTCTAAGACTGAGCCGATCCAGCTGAAAATTAAGCCGACCCGATCTAGACTGAGCCGACCCAGTTAAAAACTGAGTCGGTTCAATGTTTGTAACGGCTAGTTTTTAGTTTCGTAGCTTTTTCACTCCACATGCCTTTCAACGGCAATTTTCGATCTTTCAATGGTTAGATCACTTTCAGATGCCCTCCTAGCTTACTTGTAATGATGGAAAATCTCAGAGATACTTAAAGAAATATTTGGGATAAGAGAAGAGACTTTTGAACTTGCAAAAAGAGCTTTCAAATAATTTTTTAGTACATTCAAATGTGTGAGCAATATTATGAAAAGAAAGAAGTGACATCTAGACAAACATTTATCCTTCCAACATCCTTAATCCAAGAGAAGTTAGGGCATTGCTATTGAAGATTACTTTCTACTTTCCTTAAGCATTCAAGAGAAGAAATCAATCCATCAAGCAAATCTGCTTAGATTTTCTTCTCATAAGCTTAATTGAGTTTGTTTTAATTTTATTGTACTCTTTTTTTTTATTTTAAGTTTCTTGAGATGAGAAACTTGGGTTGGTCCAAGCCTAGAGTTGGACGTTGTGAGGTTAGATTGGTAAGCCTAGAATAAAACTAATCAGGATTGATTATTAGGCCAAAAAAATAATCATTGTATGGTTGTGGTTGGTAAGCCAAGATCAAAACTAACTAGGTTGTATTGTGAGTCCAAGTAAAATAATCAGACTGTAATCAAGCTAAGTGATTATAGTTGAATTTCTAAGTGGTTTACTTAGGAAGTATACATAGGTGCTGAGTTTGGCACTGAACTACTATAAAATTATTATGTTTGTGATTGTGTGGTTCCGTCTTATTACTTTCATTCACTGCACATTACATAGCTTATTTTATTTAAGCCTTTGATTAGTTTAAATTACTCATATCTTAAGCTAAATTTTAAAATACCCAATTCACCCCTCCTCTTGGGAAGCCATCCTTGGGCAACAACCACTCCAAGAGTTGGAGAAGAATGTATCACTCTATTTCAATATAGCAAAATCTTGGCCAGGATAATCCATGAGATGGATTTGGTATTTTGAAATATAATATGAACAGCTTGATCATAGTTGATAGTTGAACTCTGAGATATCCTATAAGTATTTTGGTCAAGGGGATGAATTATATGGAAATTATATCTACATGGATTCTAAGGATGTTGTTCTACACATTCTATCGATCCGACCGTCAGGTATCATTGCTAGATGATCACTTTAACTAATACAAAAATTTATTTCTATGCTAACGACTTAGGTTCAGACCTATGAGGTCATACACATTAGAGTTTACGATCCGATTGGATGATTGATCAACGATTCAGAATCATTCTAAGGTTAAATGATCAATACAATTGATGTTTAACCTAGTGCAAATATTGCAGGAGGATTGATTAGCAATTTAATTGCTAATTAACTTAATTTGATTAAGTCAAAGAGCTAAAATTAAGTTTAATTAAATATAATTTAATTAGATTTGGTTTGGGCTTGATTGGATCAAGTCTAATTGGTTTATTGGATAAGCTAAGTGCAAGAAAGAACTAGTCCTAGTTCAACTAGGACTTGAATCAATCTAATTTTCTAATTTGATTAAAAAATTAAATTAAAATTAAATCTAATTAAATCTAATTTAATTAAGTTCTTAATTAGATTAGAGCTTAATTTAATTAGGTTGAGTTACTTCTAGTTTGATTTGGTTTGAGAAACCAAGTCAAATATGGAATCTTGATCCATCTTGCTTGTGCCACCTATATCCCATCCCCATGCCCTTTTCTCTCTTATTTTTGGTGACAAATCTTCTCTCTCCCTAATCATCATGCATGCCCACCCTTCTCCTTTATTTTCTATATAGCATTAAGTTGTGGACTAGGTTAATAGATAGAAAGTTGTTGAAGTTTGTTGGACTCTATATGATAGAATTCCAACAAACTTGGTCTCTTTCCATGTGTGTCTCCCCATCCTAATTTCTCCTCTAATTTTCATGGTTAAAGTAGAAATTTTTGTGCACCTACCCTGGTGGTCCATGTCTAAAACAAAGGAGGGGGCGCCCAAGTGTTGCGTGCCCCAACAACTTGCCATATGTGTTCTTACCTTATGTAGAAATTTGACCCAACGAAGACTCTTCCATATCTCTTTATAAGGAGGTCTTTTTGGGCTAAATTTTGCACTGATTCTAGACCATTGAGAGGGCTCTTGAGCATGTGAAAATCAGAGAGAGAGACTCTTGGGGCTTGAGGATTTTATAGATACCAATCTAAATATCTAGGTGAGGGAAAAGAGAAGAAGAAGAGAGTCTTCTTCTAGGATCTTTTACTCTTCCTTTCTCCTCCTCTTTCATAGAGATTTTTTAGTATTATTTTAGATCAAAAATCTTTTCTCTTTCTTTTGATATTTTTTAGAGTGTCCAAGTCTTGAAGAAGGAAGTACTGGATCGATCGTCAAAGAAGGATCAGCACAGTACTAGCATACTGTGCTGATTTTCTGCATCGAACTTTTGATCAAAATTCATGGGCTTATGTGGATATCTCTTAGAGGCTGAACATGTGTGCAGCTCAGAGCTTCATCCTTCAGTCTAGATCAGCAAGTTAGAATGTCTAATTTGTGTAGATAATATAGATCCAATCTATTATTATATACCTATAATTAGATGTAGTATAGATGCATGTTGATATGATCAATATGTTTTTCTTTCTAATATTTTTAATTTATGATATAATCGCATGCTATAATTATGTAATCTTAGATTTAGGGATTTTCTATTTTTTATGAATAAATTTTAATTTATTTTAGTCTTCCACTGCCTAATCTTGAAAAAGTTTCAAGATCTAGTCCTGAAACTCTAGATCTGATTCCTTCATTATCAATCTTAGTAGATAAGAAGTAGTCCTATATTCTTCATGGATCAAGTTTAGAAGATCATGGCCATTGTAGCATGAATGATGGAAAGAAGTTTCCACAAGATTTCACAAAAGAACTAGAGTTGAATGAATCTTACATATGACATATGAGGGGTTTCACAATTATCCATCACCTCCATCTTATCGGGACTCATGATAGAAGAATCGAATCACACGGTAACTGCATCTAGAGAATCATCTATTTTATTTTATTAAATTACCGCTATATACTAATAGGTGTCACTAGTAGATTATGAGATCAATAAAAATTATTTTGATGATTAATAATTTTTAATTAGCTATATTGAAAATATTTCAATCTATTGAAAGAAGTTTTAATGATATTATATTGAGAAAAATATCTCAAATTTGATCCATAATAGCCCAGAATGAAGCCCATGCGATGGAGGAGCCCACGGCATAGCCAATACAAAAAGGAGGCAGACAATAGACCACAGCCCAGCCCATGGGCATGCGACCTATAGCTGTGTAGCCCAGCATGGGTGTAGGCCCAAGCGCAGCCCAAGACAAGCGTGCGAATGCATGTGGGGACCAGTGCATGCAGGCATGGCTTGGACCGCATGGTCCACGGCACTATGTTGTCTTTCCATGTGGTCCACGCCCAGAGCATGGACCCTTAGTGGCTTATGGTCACTTTACATGGTGCACGGAGCTATTTTGCACGATCCAATGACTAAGAGATCTCGCAAGCTTGATCGGGTGGCTATGAAAGTGGGCAGATGACATAGGCATATGATTGGATAGTCTCAGATGCATGTGGACATGATCAAACAATCAGATGGTTGATTTGAGTTCTAATAGGAGTCTTGTCTTCGATCTAGACTCGATTTAAAGCCTTTAAAAGGCCCTATGGGTAGCAGATTGGTGTGGCATGGTTCGACAGAGCAATTGTAGCAGTAACAAACCATGGAGAGGTATCAACAAAGAGTAGAAGGGGGCTTGTCGAAGACTATCAGGTAGCGATCAGAGCTACAAGAGGTCTCCTAGAGAGAGAGCTTTATGAGGGAGAGTGCTTCTTGTTAAGTGAGAGGAATTGATGTATGAGAGTTGAGGATGTGATCTCCTCTTGTAATATTTTTTTTTTCTTATAGTAAAGTTGCATGCTCCATAGAGGTATGTCTTGGCTTAATCTATATATTTAATTATATTCTTTTATCATCTCTTCTTTTCTTTTTTTTTTGCAGTATTGACATCATTACCGGCATACCGATCCTTGAGTTGTGGGATCTATATTCTGCACGAAAAATCTTTTCAAGAGATAGTGACAGAGCAAGTGGTATCACCATAATTAGTATCAGAGCAACTCTAATCACAATAATTGGTATCAAAGCTAGATCATATGAGATTATTTAGATTGTGGTGGTGTTGATTAAGATTGAAGAAGATGGAGAAGATAGGCTCAATCAAGATGGAGATTAACCACTTTGATGGAAAGATCCTTATGGCAAGCAAGGATGAAGGATGTGCTCATCCAGTAATAGTTGATCGATGCTTTCTTATACAAAAAAAAAGCTGACAATCATGGAGGTGAAGGATTGGAGGCAGCCCCAATTGCAGACAATGAGTACGATCTACTTATACTTGGTGGATCATGTCATGATCTATGTACTTAGTGAGATTTTTTCAATGACAATATGATCGAAGTTTGAGGAGATATACATGATAAAATCATTCACCAATGCTCTCTTCCTTTAGATGTAGTTCTACTAGTTGTGGATGAGCAAGGAGTAGAGCATGTAAGAGCATCTCAATAATTTTCAAAAGATTCTTACTAACTTTCTTAGCATTGGTGAAAAGATTAAGGAGAAGATTAGGATGTTGGTCTTACTTTCATCACTTTTCTCATCTTTAAATATTTGGTGACTACTCTTCTTATGGAAAAGAGCACCATCAAGATGGAAGAGGTTGCTTCTACACTTGTTCAGAATGAGATTCTTAGGCAGAAGAACCTAGCCTCGAGGTCAGGTGGTGACTCAGCTATGATAATGACTAGAGGTGGTAGTGGTAGAAGATGAAGTGGTAGAGGATCATGAGGTGGGCGATCCAAGTTCAAGATGAAGGATTTGAGTAAGATCGAATGCTACTAGTGTGATAAGTTGGGGCATTGTATCAGAGATTATCTACAACTCAAAGATCAAATGAAGGCTACTACGGCGGTGGTCCAAGATAGCAATAATGATGAGATTGATTGTGTGCTTATGGTCTCAGATAAGGTATTTACTTTTTTTTACTAATAAATATTAGATTCTACATGTTCGCATTATGTTTATTATAGAGAGGAGCTATTTGACTCATTAGAGAGCAGTGAGGATACCGTTTGTTTGTCAGATGGATAGCTTACGATTAAGGGCATTAGGACTGTCAGCTTATAGATACATGATGGAGCAGTAAGAAAATTAGTTGAGATCTGATATATATCTAGTTTCAAGAAAAATCTTATTTCACTAAGCAGATTGGATTCAAACAGTTATAGGTGGAGAGCTAGTGATGGAATCCTAAAGGTCATGCATGGCAGTAGGATTATCTTGAGGGAAAGAAAATATGGAGGATATTATCTTTTGGCAGGAAGCTCAACGTGAGATGGAGCTTCAAGAGCTAGTTGGAGCCTAGAGTGAGGTGGAGCTCCAATACAGGTGAATCGAGCATGAGATGCAAGATTCAAAAGGATAACAGACGACATCATAGAGTGAAGATCCTATTACTATAGGAAGCTATCTCAAGCGGATCTCAAGTTAGGCGAGTCACAACAAATGACAGAGATGGAATCGAGCAGCCTACCTCGACTCCCATATTTGCTTGTCTATGAGTTAACAGGTATTTGCCTCAGGGCATGGAGGCAAGGCAAGATCATCCAGAAAGCTTCCAAGGTTAAGTGGAGGTTGAATATTGAGTCAAAATGAAGATTATTGAGAAAAATGCCTTGAATTCGATCCATAACAACCTAGAATGAAACCCATGCGATGTAGAAGCCCATAGCACCACCCACATGAAGAAGAGACCCATAGGAGGGCTTGGCCCAAAATAGGAAATGGCCCGGCTTGCAGGTGCATGGCCTGCAGCTGAGTGCGGCCCAGTGCAAGTGCAAGACCAAGCATGCACAGGTGTGTGAGCCACCAATGCGCAGGCATGGCCCAAGACAAGCACATGGATGCACGTGGGGACTAGGACATGTGGGCATGGCCCAGACCATGTTGTCCACCATGGTCCATGGTAACACATTATCTTTCCACATGTGGTCCACGCTCCCAGACCATGTTGTCCACCATGGTCCATGGTAACACATTGTCTTTCCACATGTGGTCCACGCCCAGAGTGTGGACCCTTAGTGGCTCATGGCCAGTTTACACGATGCACGGAGCTATTTTGCACAATCCAACAGCTAAGAGATCTCATGGGCTTAATCGAATAGTTGCTGAAGTAGGCGAGTGACATAGGTGCATGATTGGATGGTCTCAGATGCATGCGAACATGATCAGCTGGTCAAATGGCTGATTTGAGTTCTAATTGAAGGAAACCAACAAGCATTTTAAGCATGATTTTTAAAACTTTTTTGAGTAGAAAACATAAGATTCATGCTTAATATCAGATCTAAAACATCTATCTTAGGATCTATAATATGATATATAGTATGTATAAAAATATGAAAAATAAAATAAATAAATCGATCACATTGGTGCCTGAAACTAGATCTAACTTTTAGATCAAAGTTCTAAGATTCAGAACCTTATCCCTAAGCATGGGTGGAAGATCCCCACTATTGAACCACTTAGATCTAAAGCTCTATTAGTTGCTCATAGCTACATAGGATCGATGTCCTACCATTACAAATCATCCACTAAAAGTCTTGTGCTGATCCGATCTTCTAAGACTGCTAGATCGCGTGAAGATCACTAGATGGTTGATCTGATTTCTTTTCTTCTTCTTTGAACCTCTCAAAATCTTCGAAGTTGAAGCTAAATCAAAGAAGGATGTAGGGAAGTGGAGGAAGAAGGGAGAAAACAATTATCTCTATCTTTTTCCTCTCACCTAAAAATACTAGCAACTAGGGTTTGATCTCTCACCTAAGAGGAGAACTCTAATTTTCACACGCCAAATGAAGGCAGCCCGCCCCTATTC
The DNA here is from genome assembly GCA_006176705.1 of Cocos nucifera. Lineage (NCBI taxonomy): Eukaryota > Viridiplantae > Streptophyta > Magnoliopsida > Arecales > Arecaceae > Cocos > Cocos nucifera. The sequence continues at coordinate 997,886 of QRFJ01000623.1, forward strand.
CTCATAGCCACAAAGGATGTTCAGCCCCTCTCCCTTCCAGATTTCTCATGGTGGAATTTCATATGGAGGTGGTGTACAAAAGGAGAGGGGTTTTATAGATGTCAAACACCTTTTTATATGAGATAGGATAAGGCTGGTTTTAGTCTAGATTTAAACTCCTTTTGAATCTAAACTTTATCCAACCTATCCTTATTTCTATCCATCTAAAAAAGTGGCTGAACAAGGGCTCTGGGCATGGGGAATTACCCAAAAAACAATCATTTTGTCACACAAGATGAGAGTCCATCTGCAAGTAGTCAACCAAGGCAGATAAGGATATGATGGCATTTCATTTCAAAACTCTTTTTAAAACTAATTCAAACCAATCTAATGCTCATCCATTGGGGCAGCAAGGAGGGCTTTTCTGATGAATATGCCATGCACAAAACTCATTTTGTGCATTGAAATTGGGTGTTGAGATAAAAGATGGCGCAGGGAGTAGTCTAACATTTTTGGACTCTAGGTTTTTGTCATCTAGTTCCAACTAAATCCAATTTAATTAGAGCCAAATACCTAAGACCAAACCTAATCCAATTAAACTTAAAACCAACTTAATTAAGTCTTAATCAAATCAAGAATTGATCGAGTTCTAGTTTCGATCAAATCAGAAATCAATCTTTCTCAGCAATTAGGTCATCTCATAACCTAATCGGATCGAACCAAATTGAATCCAATTCAATTAGATTTGATTCAAAATACATTGCTCAATCAAATTAAGCTGATTAACAATCTTATTGCTAACTAATTATCTACTAATTATAGAGTCCCAATCTAATGAAACTCCTGATCACAAAGTCCTAGTCTAGTAGGACTCTTGATGAATAGAGTTCTAGACCAATGTGACTCTCGATCAACCACATGATCAGATAGCTACTTTTTTTGACCGTGACCCCATAAGTTCAAACCTAAGTTAGTAATATGAAAATAATTTTTTATACCAATCGAAGTGGCCATCTAACAATGGTCGCCAACATCTGAATAGATTGAATGTATATGAAGCAACATTCATAACCTACTAGAATATGATTATCGCATAATTCACCCCTTTGACCTTTGTGCTTTGGATGACTCAGAGTTGAACTATTAACCCTTATCAGTACATCCATAATGTATTTCAACCTAATCATCCTATGACTCCTCACAAGGGCTATCTTGGCCAAGGCTATGCTAAATTGAAACACAATGTAATACATCTCCTAAACTAGAAGTGGTCAATCTTATCTTGACTCATACACCAACTCTTCAAGTACTTAACTATGCCTAAAAATCTTTCATCACTGAATTAGAAATTTGGATAGTCTAGCACCAAAGCACATGAAGTTGCTTAGAAGTCACCATGGTGATCTTTGATTGGAGAGGAACTTATACCATATCCCTTTAGAGCAAGTCTTGATAGTAGAATGCTCTAGAGTGATCATGTTTAGTATAGATGTACTTCTATATCTTACTTGTATTCCATACTAGTGTCTCCAAAAATTTCTTGGTTAAGAGGACAACCAACCTCTATGGCAAACAATGACCTATACTTGATATTGCTATCTTCCTTGTAATAGCATATCGTTTAGTCGCGAATATGTTTAAGGACTAAATGATAAATCCTTCTTTAGCAATTTAAAATAGTCCTAAGAACTTCATTACAACACAGGAGTTCATTAGAAGATGTATACAATTTATGATGCACAACCATCAACAAGTTGATGATTGGCATTAAACTATAATTCCCAACAACTCTTACTTGGAGTAAAGCCAATCGATACAGTATCGTATACCTATCTTCGACTTGTGATCATCGAATTCCTTTTCTATGAGGACTTTAATGAATGGATCGGCCAGGTGTTTATTTTCATTGATTTTCTGAAGCTTGATGTCACCTTGATCCATAATCTTCCAGATAAGATGGTAGCGATGTAGAATATGCTTTGTTTGTTGATGTGCCTTTGATTTTTTTGCTCGAGCAATGTCTTCAGTACTATCATAGTAGAGCAGGACTAAACTATCAAGAGAGAAAGCCACTCCGAGCTTGGTGATGAATTTTTTCAACCACATAGCTTCTTTAGTAGCATCAGATACTGCGATGTACTCTATCTCTCAAACTTAGTCGCCATAGTATGCTGCTTGAATTTTTTTCAAATACCATAAAGGAGCCACTGGTTCTTAGTATTTCTCAAATACTTAAGAATAGTTTTCACAACCTTTCTAGTTGTTTTTTTCTAGATCAAACTGGTATCTACTCACTACCCCTAATGAGTGTGCCATATCTGGTCTTGTACATATCATGGTGTACATAATAGAACTCACTATCGAGGTATATGGTATTCTACTTATATGCTCTCTTTTGAGGTATTGTTGGATAATTTCTCTTCAAGAGAAAAATTTCATAACCTATTAAAAGATAGCCCTTCTTGATATTCTCTATGCTGAACTGTTTCAACATAGTATCTATGTACGTGGACTGGGACAACCCAAGCAACCTCTTAGATCTATCTCTATAGATCTTTATTCCTAGCATGTAGGATGCTTTTTCTAAGTTTTTCATGAAGAATTGAGATGACAACCAAACTTTTATTTTCTGTAATGTAGGGACGTCATTTTCGATTAAGAGAATATCATCCACATACAATATAAGAAAAACTATCATAGAACTTATTGGGGATAAATTAACCCCCGTCAAAGTTCTTAGCGGCTGACCTCCATTCTATGAAATTTACTAATCTTCTCAGCAATGATTCCATATTGCCAAATTTATCAAAAGTATACTAAGATCCGATAAGACGAACTTGGGCAATAAAGAGAAGTACTATATCACTAACTTTGTGTTTTGACTCAGGATGAATAATAGGATTTTTAGTATTGGAGCCCTAACTTGTCTAACCCTGACAAATAACAGATTTTGAGGATAGATGAACCTCTTCCAGTCGAACTCCTTTCATCTGAACTCCTTCCAGCCGTGCTCCCTCGAGTCATGTTCCTTCCAAATGAACTTCTATCGATCGCACTCCTTCTGGATGAACTTCTATCGATCGTGCTCTTTCTGGATGAATTTATTTCAGTTGTGCTCCTTCCAGTTGAAATCCTTCTAGTTGGTTGTAGATTCGCTCAGTCTATGATGCGCCCAATAGCTAAAGTGGTCTAAAAGGACCTCATCATCCATGCGAGTTTAGTTCCTCATCCAAAACATAAAGTAGTTATTTTGCAGGTATTGAACCTTAGTGCTCCTTTAATTTACTTCTAGCCGATCCTAAGTATTAGACGAACTACTTGGAATAATTGAAATGATGCCATCAAGAAGTCTTTAAATCTTAAAAAAACTATCCTTGATTTGCTAGCCGAACTTCTCCAAGCTGTCAAAGGAAGCACCAACAAATTACAATCAACCCCATCAGATTCAGTACTTCATCCTTTGCCACTTAATAGTCAATCTTCAAGTTCGGTCAGCCTCAAGTTCTTCATCCCGATACCCGCAAGTCTGTATCCGAGTGCAAAGATTTTGCCTGAACTCCTACGATGGATCTCCAATGAGCTGGCAAGTCATGATAAATGACAACTCACTCTCCATAACAAACTTCATGTAGCCCGATTGGTCCACTAGTAGGCAGTTATGGCTATCACTATTAGTTCATTACACACTCCATTTATATTAAAATCCTTCAGATATGCTTTTGCCCCTAATCTCAAACTCTCTACCCTTACTCTACTCATTTTCTTCCTGAGCATTCCATTCTTGTTAAGGTGGAGAACTAACTTGACTGTCAAAGAATTCTGCTGGAGCCAACTCCAGTCAGGACTTCATCTTGTAGGTCTCATCGATGATCTCTAGCATCTGCCCCATTTTTTCAACTTCTTCAACTCCAGCAATCTTCGGTGTCTACACCATTTTACACATCAATAGGATGGTGCTAGAGGAAGAGACTTTGAGCCCTTGTTCTAAAAGGAGTGCTCTGTCAAGTTCATCTTTTTTCTTTCATCTTCAATTCCTTAACCTATTTTCCTCAGATCTGTTCTTGTTTTTATAAAATGCCATCAAGGAAGGCTACAACCCAACGATCTATTACCTCTGCCGTCAGATCTAATCCAGATCTGCTTGCTTCGATCCCATCTCCGACACCTCAACCCCTTCACTAGTGGCCATAGTGGATTTGGAGCAGTTTAACTTGCTAATGCAGCAGGTTAGGGGCTTCACCGAGATGGTGCAGGTCATGAAACAACCTTCGGTACCAGCTCAACTAGAGAGACCCCTATCGGATTATCAAGAACCAACACAAAGGAGGCCCACCTAGGCTAGCAAGCCGATAACATCTGGGAAGGGGAAGCAGAGAGTAGAGAGCTCCTATTCTGATCATGATTCTTCTCCTAGAGAGACTCTTTTCATCTACAGTTGATGGCCCTCTGAGATTCATGATCGAGATGATGCTCTCGATTAAAGGCTCTAGAAAATGAATCGATGGATTAAGAAACTCCGCCATGCCGTCCTAGTCTACAACAATGATATTTGTACTAATCCCCCATTTTTTGCTCAGATTATGTAGGAGCCTATCCCACCAAACTTCAAGCTCTCCCAATTTGAGAGTTATGATGGAACCATCAATCCGATTAACCATCTTAAAGCTTTCAGAATAATGATGCTGCTCCATGGAGTGTGAAACATCATTCTCTATCGAGCTTTTTTCTTCACTCTAAAGGAAGCAGTAAGGAACTAATAATCAGGCCTCAAACTAGATACCATCTTTTCTTTCAATTAGCTGAGCCATAAATTCATAGCTCATTTTATCAATAGCCAACACCAGAGGCGAGGTTCTGACTCCCTTATCAACATCAAGCAGAAGGCAAGGGAGTTTGAGCATACGTTAATTGCTTTAATGTTGCTGCTTTAAAGATCCACAATTTAGACCAGTCTGCTGCCATGGCCACACTGAAGGATGGCCTTCAGAAGAATGATCTCCTCTTCTTCCTAGAGAAGAAGTACTCCTGAGACTTCACTAACATGCTGACCCGGGCTGAAGGTTATGCCCGAGCAGAGGAGGCCTTCAGGTTAAAAGATGAAGAGACTGTAAGAGAGCAGTAGGTGAGTGAATCAAGCAAACTCATAGTTGTTGAGAAGTTGAGTGAAGCTCAGCCGTACTATAGAACTCCTCCTGAGTGCCGACGAGCTCGGACTCCCCCCTAAGCTCATCAATAAAAGAGCTCGAAGTAAAGGGCATGATGGGACTTTCCATCTAGAAGGTTTCATAACTACATTCCTCTGAATGCTCCTAAGACCCAAGTGTTGATGGAGATAAATGAGCAGTTACCAAGGCCTAAAAGAATGAGGACTCATTCGGCTTGGTGTAACCCCAACAAATATTACCTCTACCATCATGACCATGGCCATGATATATAAGAATGCATCCCACTGCAAGACGAGATCGAGGAGCTCATCAAAAGAGGTCAGCTAGATCGATTCCTTAGATGCCAGCTGGAAAGAAGAAAAGATCGACCAAGAGCCCTGCCCCAGCCTGAACCATCTCAGAGAGATGAGCTACAGGAAGATTGACCTCCGCTCGAAATAATCAACACTATTGCTAGGGAACATCAACGAAAAGAGGCAAGTAGATTGGTAGAGCCAGTGAAGAAGCAACGAATTGGAGAACCCATCATTTTTACTGAAGAAGATGCTTAAGGATTTCAATTCCCACATAACGATGCGGTTATAGTAACTTTAAATATTACTGATTTTGATGTATTTCATATTTTAATTGACAATGAAAGCTCTGTAGATATTTTATTTTATGATGTATTCTTTAAAATATCTATATCTGACAATAAGATAGGACCAATAAGTTTTCCACTAATGGGATTCACCAGTGATGTAGTGTCGGTTGAAGGAATAATAACCTTATCTATTATGGCAGGTCAGTACCCAAGGCAGTCAAAGGCCTAAGTGAACTTTTTGATAGTAAAGGCTCCCTCAGCTTATAATGCCATTCTTGGCGGACCTGGCTTGAATGCATTTTGGATAGTAGTTTCGACTTATTACCCAAAAATGAAGTTTCCAACTAGTTATAGGATTGAAAAAGTTAGAGGAGATCAAGCTCTTGCGTAGCACTATTATACTATTGCTTTACAAGAGGAAAAGCAAATGGAATCTTATTCGGTAGATGGGCTTGATGCTCGTGATAATCTAACAGAAGAATGAGGAGAACCAATCGAAGATCTTGTTATAATTTCTTTAAATAATGGGCATGAAGATCATACTATAAAGATTGGCTCCAACCTATGGGAGGAGATCAGAAAGCAACTCATCGCCTTCTTATGGAAGAATGCTAATATTTTTGCTTGGGTACCTGTAGACACACCTGAAATTGATGCTGAAGTCATGGAGCACCAACTGGGCGTAAACCTTAAATATCAATTGGTAAAGTAAAAGAAGCGCAACTTTGCACCAGAGCGACAGGAAGCCATTATGGACGAGATCGACAAACTTCTTAAAGCCGAGTTCATCCAAAAAGTATACTATTTAGACTAGATTGCCAATGTCATGCTTGTTAAGAAGGCAAATGGCAAGAGGAAGATGTGCATAGACTTCATAAACTTGAACAAAGCCTATCCAAAAGATCTCCCTTGCCAAGAATTGAACAATTGGTGGATCCAACTTTGGACCATGAGCTTCTCACTTTCATGGATACTTTTTTTGGCTACAATCAAATCCGGATGGCACCAGAAGATGAGAAAAAAAATTACTTTTATTACTGACCATAGTCTTTATTGTTGCTGGGTTATGCCATTTGAACTAAAAAATATAGGTGTCATCTATAAGCATCTGATGAATAAGATCTTCAAGAAGCAGATCGACCGTAATATAAAGGTTTGTGTAGATGACATGCTTGTTAAAGTCGATCCTTATCAAATCAGATCACCGACCTTGAGGAGATCTTCTGCACCCTTTGAAAGTACAAGATGAAGCTAAATCCTATGAAGTGTGCTTTTAGAGTGACTACGAAAAAGTTTCTGGGATTCATGGTATCGAAATGCTGCATTGAGGCAAATCCAGAGAAGATTAAAGCCATCCAAGAGATGACTGCCTCTGAAATAATAAAAGAAGTTCAGCATCTTACAGGCAAAGTGACAGCTTTGAATTGCTTCATCTCGAGATGGGTGGAGCATTACATGCCCTTCTTCCAAGTACTTAAGCAATCCAAAAACTTCAATTGGACTCCTGAGTGTCAGCTGGCCTTTGAAGAATTAAAGAATTATCTTAGTTCACCTCCACTCCTTGCCAAGCCTGAACCTAGAGAAATTTTTTTTTTTATATTTGGCGATGTCCCCAATGACCATTAGAGCTGTCCTAGTTAGAGAAGAAGCTAAAATTCAAAAGCTGATCTACTATATAAGTAGAGTTTTGAGAGATGTGGAGACAAGGTATACCAAACTAGAAAAACTGACTTATGCTTTGTTGATTACAGCCAGAAAGCTTCGACCTTATTTCCAGGGGCATGCAATTACCCTCCTCACTGATCAACCTATAAAGATAGTTCTTTACCGACTTGATACTTCCAGAAGAATAGCAAAATGGGCAATTGAGCTAACTGAGTTTGATATCAATTTTTAACCTCGGCAGTCCATCAAAGCTTAGATATTGGCTGACTTTATAGTAGAGTACACCATCCCAGATGGAGCTAAACCTGAGCACCAAGAAGTTCATACTCTTGCTTATTCTGAAGAAAAAGTTGATCTCCTTAAAGATTTTTAGGCTTTGTATGTAGATGGTTCATCCAATGCCTTGGGGGCAAGTGCAGGATTGATTTTAATTAATATAGAGGAAATTATTGCTAAGTATGTTTTGCACTTTGAGTTTTCCATCACCAACAATGGAGCAGAATATGAAACTCTAATATCGAAAATAAGGATAGCTAAAAAATTGAAAGCAGGGCATGAAGGTTTATAGTGATTCTTAATTAGTTGTGGGACAGGTCAGCAATACGTACGAAGCTCGAGAGGAAAGCATGAAGAAATACTTGAAGAAGGTAAGAAGCTTGATCTCGGTCTTTAATAGCTTTGATATTCAATAGATTCCTAGAGTAGAAAACATCAGAGACAATCTTCCTTCAAAGCTGGCAACTTTGGCCCCGAGTGTATTACCAAAAAAAATTTTCTTTGTAGTTCTACAGCATCCAAGCTTGGAAGAATTTCAAGTAGTAATGCAGGTCAACCATGAGCCCAATTGAATCGATCTGTTAGTTTCATATCTTAAAGATAGAGTTCTTCCTAGAGACCCCAAGGAAGCTTAGAAATTAAGAAATCAAGCCTCCAGGTTATGTTATGTATGAAAATAAGTTGTATAAGAGATCATATTTTTTGCCACTCCTCAAGTGTCTCCGACCTTTCGAAGCTGATTATGCTCTAAAAGAAGTTCATGAGAGAATATATGGAAACCATTTAGAGGCTAGATTTTTATCTTACAAGTTACATCGACAAGGATATTATTGGCCAACCATGCATTAGGATGACATAAATTATATGAAAAAATATGATTGATGTCAGAGGAATGCAAGTATTTAGAGATAACCAGCTACACAACTCATACCCTTAAGTGCCCCTTGGTTGTTCGCATAGTGGGGGATAGATATACTTGAGTCTTTTTCTATGGCATCTGGATAATGAAATTTTTTTTTGGTAGCAATGGATTATTTTAATAAGTAGGTAGAGGCCAAACCTCTAGCAAAAATAATTGAAGCCAAGGTGCAAGACTTCGTCTGAAAGTCGATAGTTTGTAGATTTGGGCCACCTTGGATACTAGTCACTGATAATGGGTGCCAGTTTGTGGGAGCAAAGTTTATCGAGTTCTATAAAGATTTGAATATTTTTCATCATTTTACATCTATGGCACACCCTCAAGCAAATGATGAAGCTGAGGTAACTAACAACACTCTACTTTAGGGGATAAAAGTTAGACTTGAAAGTATGAAAGGTATATGAGTGGATGAGCTTTATCATGTACAGAACCATCCAAAGACTGCCAACGGGAGAAACTCCTTTTGCGTTAGCCTTTAGAATAGAGGCAGTCATCTCAATTGAACTTGGACTTCTTTCAGTACGAGTTGAAGCTTTCAATGAACAAAGTAATTCACTAGACCTTAGGGCAAACCTTGATCTATAGGAGGAAAAATGAAAAAAAGCTCAGATTAGAATGGCCGCTCACAAGCAAAGAGTAGCTCATCACTATAATTCTAAAGTGAAGAGCAAAATATTCAGAGTGGAAGATCTGATGCTTCGATGAGCAAATATATCACAACCACAGAATCAAGGAAAACTCATCTTGAGTTGACAAGGTTCTTATGAGGTCGTTAAAATTATCCGACTGAAAACTTATTACCTAAAAGAGCTTGGAGGGTTGACATTCATGCGACCTTAGAACTCAAAAAACCTACAGATGTACCATCAATGACTATTTCAATAAAATTTTCTTTAATAATTCTTGTCTTTAGTGCAAAGTTATATAATGGCAGAAAGTTGTCCAACCAAACTTTACTTTCAAATGAAGTAGAAGACCCCCTGTTTATAAATAGAAGGTAAAGGAGAGAGACCATTTCAATGGCCCTTTTGTGCCCCAACGTCCTTGTTAGGAATAGGAGGAGAATCTTATCCTAATAAGTATAAAAGTCCACCACGTCAGGAATAGAAGGAGGACCTCATCCTGACATGGAAAAAGGGGGGAGGCTCTTTCAACGGTCCTTTTATAAAAATCCACCATATCAGGAACAAGAGAAGAACCTCATCCTGACATGAAAAAAGGGGAGAGGCTCTTTTAACCGTCCTTTTATGTTCTGACGCTCTTGTTAGAAATAGGAAGAGAATCTTGTTCTAATAAAGGTAAATACGTACCATGTCAGGAACAGGAGGAGGACCTCATCCTGATATGAAAAAAAAGAAGAGGCCCTTTTAATGGCCCATTTATGCACTGACGTTCTTGTTAGAAATAGAAGGAGAATCTCATCCTAACAAGAATAAAAGTCCACCATGATAGGAATAGAAGGAGGACCTCATTCTGACATGAAAAATGGAAAGAAGTTCTCTCAATGATCCTTTCATGCCCTAATGACTTTGCCAAGAATGGAAAGAAGGATCTTGTTTTGATAAGGGCAATATCTATTCATGACAGGAACAAGAGGACTTCATCTTGACAAGGCCCTAGGTCTTTAAATAGGAAGTTAACTACAAGCATAGAATGAAGACTCTCGGCTCTTAGATAAGGAAGTATCAGCTCCTAACTAAGTCATGAGATTCTTGATCATAAACAAGGGGGACGGACCTACAAAATAATAGGCCAAGAATGTCGCTCTAAAAAACAACCTAAATATCGAGAACAATGCAAGAAAAGAAGTATATTAATATTCAATTGAGACAATAGTGAAGAAGAAATCAAAGGGATATCACTTCATTAAGACAAAATTCATTATAATGAAGGTCCGCAAGACTAAAAAGAAAAAAGAAGAAGAAAGAACAGGCAAAGTCCTAAGAAGAAGGTTCCGAACCTTCGGACCTTGGACTACTGGCCCCAGCTAATACAAGGAAATGCTTCAAATCTTTAACTTTCTCTTCGAGGGCCTGCTTCATCGCTAAGCTCTCGATAAGCAATTTATTGGATCTTTGAAGGTCATCTTCCACTTCTCTTAGTCTCTTCCACAAAACCACCGACTCAGCCTCAACATCCTTCACTAAGCTTTCTTGGTAGACCATCTAAATTTTGAGCTTATGAAGTTCCTTCTTGGTACTCTCAAAAGTCAGTGAGATTTCCAAGAGAACTCTTCAAGGTGGCAACTTCGTCTGAATTTGTCCTCGAGTTAGTTTGATTTTTGTCCACCAACTGCTTTTAAAGTTGTATTATTTCAGAGTTTGCCATCCTGAGTTTCTTTTTATAATTGTCGATCTGCTCACACCATCCTAGGCGATACGAATCATATGCCTTCTCAGCATCATCTAGCTATTTTTGAAGGTCGAAAAACTTCTTTAACCAATCCTAGCCAGATTCTGTCTGACTCTGCTCCCGAGCGGAACCTTTCTCCAGTTGTCAATCTCCTCTTTCGCTTCACGGAGTTTAGCCTCAAGAGAATAGATCTTGGCTATTAAGGCCTAAGACTTTTTGCTGGCGCATTTCTTAATCCCCTCAAGCTCCTTGTTCAAATAGTTTTTCTTAGCAGTGTATTCCCTAAAGAATTGCTTAGAAGATCATCAAAGATGATTAATTTTGATGGAGGCCTCAGCATAATTCTTTTTGGACTCCTCAAGCTCTCCTTTTATTTTTTCCAATTTCCTCTGAAGGTAATAAACTTTTTTTTTGAAACTTTTAACAACAATCTTTAAGGGAATACTCTGAGGCAAAGGATCAGCTTCAACTGGGGACTACATCCAATTCATAAAATGCCATGATATAGAGGTATAACAAAAGAAAAAGAAATTCACTTTCATTAATTAAAATGTTCTTGAGTACAGAAGAAAGTAGACAAAAACTAGAAAAAATATATACAACTATTTGGGATCTCCGATCTTTGAAGGAGCGGTAGAAGAGTTTGGCGCAGCCTCAGTTGATGCAGGCTCTTCAGCAGTAGAGGGAGCGGATGAGATAGTAGGTGTAGTGGAAGAAGGATTGGTTGGCGAAAGATCAGTAGCTATGGTAGATGATCTCGCCTCATCATTAGAAGCTCCTTCATCTAGAAAGCTGAGGTCGAGCTTGAAAAATTTATCGATCATGTCTTTTTGGCAGAGCTTGAATCCCTTGATAAAGGACAGCTGGGCGAATTTGATCTTTATATTCTTCATTTCTGAAGAGGCCTTAAATTCCTCTATCGCTTGAATCTTGGCCTCCAAAATCCACTCAATGGTTTGCTGATCCTTCTTTGCAATCTCAACCTCAATCTTCATCCTCTTCCCAATCTCTGAGGCCAGCTCCTCCTTTGCCTTCACGAAGCTTGTTCGACATCTCTGACTACTGCCTGGAGGCTCTCGACTTTGGTTGTTTTCTCCTTAAGAAGATGGTTAGCCTTGGCTTTCTCCTCAAGGAGGCGGTTGGTCTTGGCTTGAGGATCTTCCTAAGCCTTCACTACCTTCGACCTCATGCGATTCATCATTTTAATATTGGTGATCAGTTGGTGGCCCATCTGCAAAAGTAATAAAGTGGGTTAGGCAAATGAAGAAGCTCATAGGTAAGTCAATCAAAAGAGGGAGACAAGGTGATTACCTCAAGGAAGGAATCAAGAGAGTCCCAAGTGCGTTGCTCGTAGTCAGCATCAACAATCTTGTCCACGACCTCAACCAAAGTTCACCCGTTCATAAGATCCTTGACAAATTCTCGATTGTGGAAGGAGTTTTGGCCTAGATCCTCGTCAGAAGCATTAGACCTGCTGGAATGAGTCTTGCGCTTGACCTTTTTAGAGGCCATCTTCGCTTTCTTCTTCTCTGCTCCCTTTTCTTTCTCAATGGGAGGATCCAAAGTTTGAACTTTGGCCAAAGGGCTTGAGGATGTTGAAGGTGCTGCTGAAGAAAAAAACTCTATTTTTCAGATCAAGTTCGTTCAGATCTGATTTGATCAAGAGGGATATTTCAAAAAAAAATTTCTTAGATCCAAATCAGATCTAAGACTTTTTAGATCTAATTTTATCAATTTGATAAAATAAAAATAAAATAAAATAAATTTAATTTAATTATATCTTATTATGGATAATCCTATTATCCTATAATGATCCTGATGTTTGCCTGAGGTTCTGGATGTAGTCATGCAAGCACCTGGCCTCTACGGATATTCACTTGGGAAGAATCTGAAGATCTTCTCCTTCTCTATCTATGTTCCAAAAATTAGATCTAGATCTGATCTTGAAGGTCTTCAAAATACCTTTTGAAGATCAACTATTGTCTCTTGTAGCAGTGCTGCCTTCTTCCTTTCCTATCGCCTTTCTCTTGCTTGGATTGCACCAAATTGGAGCCCAAAGCCTCTTGGATGTGGAGAGGAGAGAGAGGATCAGAGGATGGCATGGAGAAGGTGGGAGAGGGGCTATGTGGCATGGGCATAGGGCAGAGGATCTAAATCCTAGGCGCATATAGGGTTTATATAGACCCTACTGTGCTATGTAGTGCCACATCATCCCGGCCAATCATGGCTCTTTATGCAATCAGATCTAGATGTAATTAGTGGAATGATATCATCTGATCCAATCAGATTAGAGTTCCTCACAAACCTCCTTAGGTGGCACCAAGATTGGTCAAAGAAGACTCTTTGGCGCCACCTTAGTATGAAGCAATAAGCAACCTAGAGTCCCATCTGTATGGGACTCCAGGCATCATCCTCATGGGGCCACACCTCCCTAGGCATGCTCCCCCTCCCTTTCTTCTTTTTAATAGGGGGACAAAATCCCATCTTTTCTCCTATGGGTGCATAACACATGGGCAGATGTCTAAGTATCAAAGGTCAACATATGACCAAAGTCCAAAGACAAGATTTAGCAGGTAACGAAAAATGACAGGTGTTGTCTCAAATTTATCTTATAAATTAAGATAATCCTTTTCTAACCTGGACAAGCTCTAGTCAAACCAAGTAAAGATTCCTGAGTGAGCCCAAATATATTTGGCTCAGTCGAGACAAGCTTTAATGATTGTTGAAGGGAGAATATTAGGCTCAATCGTGTGCTAGCATGATTTTCTTGAACTAATTGAATCTTATTTAAATCAATTGAATTGGGTTAGTCTAATTGATGATATCCAAATTCAAACCCTTATTTGTATGCTCTAATTAGATTCAGTTTCATATGATAATGGGATATGTCATGATCTCTATCATCGACATCATCGAAACACCTTTCGATGGATCAAAATTTTTCTGATTCAGACAACTAATATGATCGACCATCCAAATCATTCTAATTGCTTTCAAAATCCACTAGTGATACCTAGCAGTATATGATGGCAATCCATCAGAACTGAAAATGAACCTCTTGGTGCAGTTACATATGTGATTAAGTTCCTCTATATTGAGCCTCGATCGGATTAGGGTTAAGATGACCTTATCAAACCCTAATTTCTATCATATGAATTAATCATTCGTTTCAAGTCTGATATAAAAATTCTAATAGAAGCTCTTTCTATTATTTCACTCTACCATGGCCATAGGCTTATGGACTTGATTCTCATGATCATCATAGGGCTGCTCCTCATCTATCGAGGTAGATAGATTTTCTATTGGTACAATCCAATTCCTATAATGAATATACTATAGCCAACATACACCTTAAGATTTTGAATGGTTAGGAGATCGAGTTATGGTGTAGTCAAACTATAACACCCTCAAGGTGAACTGTCGATGCACCTCAGGTCAAAGAATCAGACACACTACTACAGCTTCGAGCCAGTCATTGATGAGAAGGTAGACTTTCTTATGACTGCTCGAGGTGGTCATGCTCAGTGCTTTTGTTCTCTAGCGAGTACCTATACTCTTGCTCTGGTGTCTCTACACTGTAGACTTAAAATTTATCTATCCTAAAAAGGTGATCGTATACCAACCTTTCGGATCAATCACCATCCTTATGATGATCCTACGGTCGGGAGCATTTTATGAGTTAATAATGAAAATTCATGTCTTAAATTTTTAACTCTTGAAAATATGAACTATCATTACCATTAACTCAAGGGATGTATTACAGACACTTTCGAATACACACTGTGATAGAAAATAATCTATTTTATTATTTATAGTCAAAATTATAATTTTACCCTTAGATGTGTATTACAAGTGTTAGCCAATTCTGGCTTCTAGGGCACACATATCTAACAGCTGCAATCTCGGTGGCAGCAATAACCTCTATGGTAGCAGCAGTTGTAGGGACGTCAGCAGTGCCAGTGGGCGTAATGGAGCTTGCGGCATCGATCCTTATCTTTTTTGAAGGCTCATCAGGCGCAGCACCCTTCCTTTTGAGGGCTTGAAGCCCCTTAAAGAGCTGTTGGAGTTCACCCGCATCCATCTCTAAAATAAAGAATGAATTACATTTAGAAGGAAGAACAAGAAAGTAACTTATGAAATTAAGGGGTATACCTATTGGATTGAAGGGGCTCAGGCCTAGATTGAATAGAGTTTGATCTTTTATGAGTTCAGGCTGAAGGAGAGCTCGGTAATTTCTAAGTTTATTAATGGAATCAAGGTCGTCGTTCTCCAAACTAGGAGCTCGATGGATCGAATCCCTCAATCGTCCCCAAAAAGAAAGTTCTAATATGAGAGATGGGCAAGAATATAAGAAAATTTTTTTATTTCAGTGATGAATGGAAGAAGGAGCATCCTTAAGCAATCCCTTCTTGCCGAACTGGGAAGATAGATACCATCAGTCCTTGGCTGTAGGTTGGTATTTAAAGATGTAATAGCTATGGAATAAGAAAATATATGGTTGAACTTCAGCTGAGATACAAAGAAAAAGGAAACCTATGATGAACGTCAAGGAATTTGGGACCATGGAAGCAAGAAAAATATCTAGAAATCAAAAAAGTGCTACAACAAAAGAAGAAATCAAAAGACAAACTCCAGCATCAAGTTCTTTAGTGTACAAACATAAGCAATCCAAGAGCGGAGAACAAGCTCGGTCTCTCGATCCCGAGAGTTCTAGTTTGTACTTTGAAGGCATCCTATATTGGATCTTTATTAGAGAAAGATCATCAGGGTGCAGAGAACAAGGGATGGTTTCAGTATGAAAATCGAATGAGGTACTATCCTAAGCTTGGCTTCTACCCTAGATTCAAGATTTTGAGAGTTTGGATCAGCCAGGCTCCTAGAACCGATAGACTAGGACACTTCTGAAGATATTTGGATTAGAATAAATCCAAAAATTCCTGAAAAATCAAGAGGAAAGAATAGTGAAACAAAGAGAGAAGGGTGAGAAACTAACCTAAGTCAGATGAAGAGCTTGGGGAGGCGATTGGAAAGACAAAACCAGTTGAGAAGGACGTCAATGGCCAAAAAATCGTAGCACAGGGAGAGTAGGGTGTTCGAAGGAAGCGAAGAGTGAAGGAAGAAGGGGGAAGACTCTGATAGAGAGGAGAAGTCGAGGAAGGAAAAGAAGTTTAAATAATAGGAAGAAGTCCAAAATGGTTAGGATTGTAGATCCTCCTCAACCAGTCCTGACTTGCCACGTGTCCCATCCATCATGCCAATCTTTAACGCCTGATAGAGCAATAATTGTGTAGTACATAGAGCTCTGCATCGGATGAGATTTCAAAGGAATTTGTTTCTTCAAGTCATTCATCCATTAAGAAGCTTCAACACCAGAGAAAAAAAGCCAAGATTTTTTCATCTCCCGAGAGTGGAAAAGCGGCAAAGGAGTTTTGCCGCTATGATTTTTGTACTTTCTTTATTCGAAATTTGAACTCGAGAGTAGGGGAACAAGTATTGGATGTAAATTAACCTCCTTCAAAGTCTTTAGCAGCTAACCTCCATTATGTGAAATTTGCCCATTTTCTTAATAATGATTTCGTACTGCAGAACTTGTCAGAAGTATACTAAGATTTTACAGGACGAACTTGGGCAATAAAGAGAAGTACTATTTCATTAACTTTGCATTTTAACTCAGGATGAATAATAGAATTTTTAGCATTGGATCCCCAACTCGTCTAACCTTGACAAATAATAGATTCTAAGGATAGATGAACCTCTTCCAGTCAAACTCCTTCCATCCGAACTTCTTCCAGCCATACTACCTCTAGTTGCACTCCTTTCGAATGAACTCCTATTGGTCGTGCTCCTTCTGAATGAATTTCTATTGGTCATGCTCTTTTCAAACGAATTTCTTCCAATCGTGCTCCTTCCAACTAAACTTTTTTCAGTTGGTTGTAGATTTACTCAGTCTATGATGTGCCCATCAGCTGAACTGATCTAAAAGGACCTCGTCACCCATGCGAGTTCAGTTCCTCATCCAGAACATAAAGTAGCTATTTTGCAAACATTGAACATCAGTGCTGCTTTAATCTACTTCTAGCTGATCCTAAGTATTGGATGAACTACTTGGAATAATTGAAATGATGCCATCAAGAAGTCTTTAAATCTCAGAAAAACTATCCTTGATTAGCTGGCTGAATTTCTCCAAGCTGTCGAAGGAAGCACTAATAGATTACAATCAGCCCCATCAGATTTAGGTCATCCTCTGCCGCTTAATAGTCAATCTCCAAGTTCGGTCAGCCTCAAGTTTTTCATCCCAACACATGCAAGTCTGTATACGAGTGCAAAAGTTTTGCTTGAACTCCTATCGTGGATCTCTAACGAGCTAGTAAGTCACGATAAATGATAACTCACTCTCCGTAACAAACTCCACGTGGTCCGAATGGTCTACTAGTAGGTAATTACGGCTATCACTATCGGTTTGTTATACGCTCCATCTATATAAAGGATCCTCCAGATATACTTTTGCCTCTAAGCTCAAACTCTCTATCCTTACTTTGCTCATTTTCTTTCTGAGCATTTCATTCTTGTTGAGGTAGAAAACTAACTTGACCGTCGGAGAGTTCTGTCAGAGCCAACTCTGGTCAGGACTTCATCTTGTAGGTCTCATCGACGATCTTCGACATCTGTATCATTTTTCTAACCTCTCTAGCTCCAGCGATTTTTGATGTCTACATCATTTTCTACACCAATAGAACCATTAGCCTACTTGTAAATGCTAGGTTGCTCTCCATTCTTAATGAAGCTATACATTCTGATTGTTTTATCAAAATACATGTTCTAACTCTGAGATGGTTGCTTCAATCCATATATAGATATCTGAAGCTTGCATATCTTAGACTCATTTATGGATCTAAATCCTTTAGGCTATATCATATAGCCTCTTTTTTTAGCTCTCCATTTAAGAAAGTTGTCCTTACATCCATCTGCTAGATTTCATAATCTAGATGGATAGCTATTGCAAGCATAATCTGAATGGACTTGAGCATTGTCATAGAAAAAACATCTTGTCATAGTCTATGCTATAATGCTAACAGTATCTTTTGGCAACCAGATGGACTATATAGATATCCACCTTTCTACCTGTGCTTCTTTTTTTTTTGAAGATCCACTTACATCTTATGGATTTTATCCCTTCAGGTGGATCAACTAATGTCTATACATCATTGACTTTCATGGACTCCATTTTGAATTTTATGGCTTTCAGCCATTTATCAAAGTCGGATCTCTACATTGCATCCATATAAGTGATCAGATCCTCATCATTCTTGTTGAGCTCGACAAAATCACCATTTTGGACTAGAAAATTATAGTATTTATCCGACTAACATGGTACTCTATTGGATCACCTTAAGGGTGTAGGTATATTGGACTCCGATTTTAATCTAATTAAATCCTGTTCAGATTCAGTTACTTGAGTCGGTTATTTTATCTATTGAACTTTGTTATGTTCAATATTAGAGGCATTAGTTCCTTCACCAAAATTTTTTTTTTCTAAAATGACTGCCTTAAGACTGATGAACACCTTTTGTTCATCAGTAAGGTAGAAATAATATCTTTTGATTTCTTTTGGGTATCTTATGAAATTACATCCGTTTGACCTAGGTTCAAGCTTATCCATCATTAAACATTTGACATAAGCTGAAGACCCCCAAATCCTAAGGTATAAGAGTACTGGCTTATGCCCTGTCTATATCTCATATGGCGTTATAGCTACAAACTTACTTGAAATTCTATTAAGAATATAACAAGCTGATTTGAGTGTATATTTCCAAAAAGAGATCAGCCCCATCGTAGAACAAACCACGTCTAACAAGGTTTGATTTCTTCTTTCTGATATACCATTATATTATGGTGTCCTAGGAGGAGTCTATTATGAGAGAATTCCATTCTTTCCTAGATATGTGAGAAACTCATTGAAGAGATATCTCCTAGGTCAGACCAAAGAGTTTTAACAATCTTTTCAGTTTATTTCTCTACTTTATTACTAAACTATTTGAATATCAGACTTATATTTCATCAAGTAGACATATCCATACCTAGATAGGTCTTTAGTGAACATAATAAAATAATGATTTCTACTTCTGGTATTTATACTTATGGATCCACATACATCGGTATGTACTAGACCTAGAAGCTCACTGGCTCATTCATCTTTTCCATTAAAAGGTGATTTAGTTATCTTTCTAAGAAGACAAGACTTATAGGTGGGCAATGATTCAAAATTATTAACTTCAAGGATTCTGTCTTAAGTTAACATGTTCATCCTATTCTTGTTAATATGACCTAACCTATAATGCCAAAAGCAGGCATCAAGGACATTATTTATCCTAGAGCATTTGTTGGATTAGTAGACCATACTAATAGGCTGTGATAATATATAAATTTTATTGTTCAATTATCCATTAAATACAATAATATCATTCAAAATGATATTACAAAAGTTTTTCTTTATTGATATTTCATAACTGTTTTTAGCCAAGAGGCTTATATAAATCATATTGAATAAAAAATTTAGACAAAAGTAACATTCACTAAGAACAACTATATGAAAATTGAATACAAGGTTAATGATTCCTAAATCTAGAATTGGAACTAGTCTTCTATCTCTAACATTCAGAAATCTTTCACTTTCTTCAAATCTCCTACCAACTTGTAAACCTTGCAATGAATTGCAAATATGATAAGGATTTCTGGTATCTAATATCCAAGTAGTAGTATCACATATAGAGAAGTTGCAAGGAGTTATCATATAATTATCCTACCCGACAATAGATTACTTCTTTCTTGGCTTGTTCGGGTCTAGAAAGATAATGTACTAAAGATAGTTTCTCTTCCAATACTTCTACTTATTACAAAAGAAGCATTTCACCTGACTTTGATCGGACTTGGATTTCTTGGTCTGACCCTACATAAATGTCTCGGCATGCTGCTGCACTTTATTTTTCTTCTTCTTGTAATTCTTTCCTTTCTTAAAGGGTCGACGATCAAAAGAAGATGCTCCCATAATATTCACCGACTTTTTATGGAGCTGGTGATCCTTTTTAATATTTTGCAGTAATCCTAGCAAATCATGGTAGTTAACTGTAGGCTTTATCATTCTATAATTAGTAAGGAATGGGAGGTAAGATTTCAGCAAGGAGTTCAGTATAGCATTTTCCAAGTTGTTCATACAAGAAAAAGCCGAGCTTACTCAGGTACTCAATTAGCTCGATCATGTATAGTATATGATCAGTAACTGATGTCCTATCTCTCATCCGAGCATTGAAGATGGCACAACTAGTCTTGTGCCTCTCAATGTCATCGAGAGTGCTAAAGAACTTGTTCAATATTTAAAGTATGTTCTCTAGCTGAGCATTTTCAAACATGAAACTGAACTCATCACTCATCACTATTAGCATAATGCAATGAACCATGGTTCAATCATTGAGCCACTTCTGGTAATATCTCAGAATGTCCCACATGCATTCGGAGCTGGCTCCTCAAGTGCTTGATCTATCAGAATGTATAGAATCCGCTCATGCTCCAAGACTACTTTAACTTTCCATACCAACTATCAAAATTAGGTTCCATTAACTAATCACTGTCTAATAGTGATCGAAGCAACAGGATAGTGGCCATAACTGCATAAAAGAAAATCCAAAAATTTAATTAGTATATGAATTAATAAGCCTAAAGACTTGGACTTTAGTCTAAAGTTTCTTTCACTATTTTATACGAATTGGTAATCTCTATCTCTAATTTGAGGAATTACCTTAATTCTTTAGTGGGTACTAGGATCCACATAGACTGTATATAAGTCTGACTTTGATTGACTAACCATGTACATCTATGGATAGGTTCTTAACCAATTATTTTTTTAAATAATTTTTAGTTATTAATTTTATCGTAGATTCCAATTCAATAGGCTTTGGTCTCCATTAAAAAGGTTTGGTTAGATCCAACCATTAACATAACCATACTTGGCATATCTAACCAACGAATGATTAGGCCCGACTTTGGTCAGCCAACCTAACCATCATTAAAGAGATATAGCTGAGTTATCATATTATGAATGATAATTCTAGTAGCTGATAAGCATTATATCTTTGGACCTCCAATAATTATCAAACTAATGGACCCATTATCACCAAACTTAATGGGAGGCTATGATGTTATCTCCTATGATTGATTTTGATGAGCATAAAACAATCGAGAGGGATACTAATGATTTTTATCCTTGGAGATATTTTTAAAAGTTATTTAAAAAATTTCAAGAAATTTTGTATTAAAAAAAATTGGTTGGAGATGGTCAAAATCATAATTTACTCAAGTTAGGAGCAAAATTGAAGCTTTTCGGAAGCCTCAAGAACTTTCAAGATGATATAAATTTATTTGAAAAGATTCTTAAATTTTTTGAAAGTTTAAAAATAAATAAATGGCTATTTGGACAAAAGGAGCGACCCCTAGGTCGACCCTTTCTCCTTTGGCATGCTGGCACGCAGGGTTGAAACTAGCATGCTGAAAAGGGGTGACCCATGGGTCATCCTCTATAGGTTCTATATACAAAAATAGAAACTAGATTTTTATCACCTATTGCAAAAAGGTTATTCCATGGGGTGACCCTTTTCCAAAGGTTGACCCATGGGTCGCTCCTACGGTGAAAAATTCTGTAATGGCTAATTTCTTCCACATTTTATTACATTTAATGCTATCCAAATTATTTGTAACAGCTACAAAATGGCTACTATTCATCTTCCAACATTCAATGAAGGTTTAAAAGCATTCAAAAAAAAGAAAAACGTAAGAAAAAGAGGAAGGACTTTTAGCTCGAAAGAAAACTCAACCCTAAGCTATAGAAGCATTGATTTCAAGCTCAACCACTTCTTCAACGTACATTCAAGTCTTCAATCCTTTCGAGAGGATTTCTAAAAGCTTCTTCTACTTTGTGTAAAGAGTATTTAAGATTTTATTATGCTTATTAAGAAGCTAACTATGCTGAACTTGTATTTCCTTTTATATTCAGTTCACTATTTTGGTGCTCAAGTTTTAGAGGATTCCAAAGTTTCGGAAGGTTGGTTTGAATCTTGAATCGGAGTATTTTAAATTGATTTTTATCCAAAAAATAAGTATCTAGCTTGGTATTGCTAGGATCGGGGCATCCAATGTTGTATTCGGTTGGATACAAATAGTGGATTGAAATTTTTAAGTAGGAGCTTGGAAAGTAGATGTACATGCAAGATTAGCACCGAACTACTATAAATCCTTTTGTTTGTGTTGCTCTCTCTCTCTCTCTATCTTCTTTGTTTGCTCTAGTGTATTAACTCCTTTTCTTTAAAATTAAGCTCTTGCACATTACTGCCTTACTCTCCCCACTTTACTTAACATATCAACCACACATCTTGCAATTCAGTTTTTAACCTTAAATTTTTAAAAAGAAACCTAATTCAAGCCCCTCCTCTTGGGTTGCATAGCTAGGCAACAAGTAGTATCAGAGCTCGATGCTCTAATCCTTTCTTGATTTCATCATCAAGAGTCAAAGATTTATGGCAACTCAAGTTGGCACTTCACTTGTTGAGGGGCAATCCACAAACAGACTTTCACTTTTCAATGGATCAAGTTATACCTATTGAAAAGCTTGGATGAAATATTTATTCAAGCTCTTGACTATGATATATGGAGTATCATAGTGAATGGATCTCACTCATCCACAAAACAAATTAATGAAAAGGATATTCTCAAACCTAAAAATAAGTGGGATGAGGTTGACAGGAAGATGGCACAAATTAATACAAAAGCTATGAATGTTTTGTATTGTATTCTAGATGTAAATGAATTTAATAGAATTTTTATATATAATTCTACTAAGAAAATACCAAATAGATTAGAGGTAACTCATGAAGGTACAAATTAGGTAAATAAGTCTAAAATCAACATGCTTATCCATATATATAAACTTTTTAAAATGGAACCTGATGAGTATATTACCCAAATGTTTACTCACTTTACTAATATCATTAATGGACTTAAGAGCCTTGGTAAGTCCTATACCAATAGTGATCTTGTGAGAAAGGTGCTTAGGTCTCTACCACGAACTTGAGAGGCAATAATCACAATAATTTAAGAGGCAAAGAACCTTAATACTCTACCATTGGAGGAGCTTCTCGGGTCACTCATGACACATGAACTCACTATGAAGCAATATAGTGAAAAAGAAACAAAAAAGAAGAAGACCATTGCTTTCAAATCCATTATTCAAGAAGAGAAAGACTTGGACCAATCAGACAATGAAGATGAAGATGAAGAGCTTGCACTCATCACTAAAAAATTTAAGAGATTTATAAAGAAAAGGAGGAAAGGATTAATAGGAAAGCCATTAACTAAGGGGGAGCCAAGCAAAGAGGAGTAAGAGCAGCCCCTCATATATTATGAATGCAAGAAGCCGAGATACTTCAGATCCGAATGCCCTCAACTTAAGAAAGTCCCTAAGAAATTCAAAAAGAAGGCTGTGGTGGTAACTTAGAGTGACAGCGATGAATCAAGCTCCAACGAAGACACCCATGAAGAAGAAAATTTTTATCTCATGGCACATGAAAATAAGGTAATATCTGAACTCTCAAATGACTTTGCAATTGATGAATTGCAAGAGGCCTTTAATGATCTATTAGATGATCTAAAGAAGTTAGGATTAAAGAACAAAGAGTTGAAAAAGCAAAACCAATGCTTACTCAAAGAAAAGAATGATATGTCTGCTGAAAATAAAAATTTAATCCAAGAAAATTAGAACCTAAAAATTAAAGTAAATAAGCTGAAACCTATTATAGATAAATTTATCTTAAGTTCAAGTAAACTAAATATAATTCTTAAAAATCAAAGAGTTGTTTATGACAAAGATGGTCTTGGATACAAACCCCCCCCCAAAAAATAGAAATTTCTAAAGAATATATTTGTGAACTCCACTAAAAATACAATCTCATATTTCAACTATGGTAAATTAGGTCATAAATTCTTTGCATGCTCTTCTAACAGATTTGGTAGCTCTCATATAAAAATGATATGGGTTCCTAAATAAATCATTATGACTAACCAAAAAAGATTCAAGAAAGCTTAGGTACCTAAAGTTTAAACCTAATTTTATTTATAGATATGTCTTGCATCTTGAGGATCAAAAAAAAAATGGTATCTTAATAGTGGATATTCAAGATATATGACCGGTGATGAATCTCAATTCATGAGATTCATCACTCTTGAAGCAGAAGATGGAGGCATGGTCACGTTTAGAGATAATGATAAAGAAAAGATCATTGAAGTAGGTAACATTGGTATCACTCCCTCTACTTTTATTGAAAATATTTTGCTAGTAGATGGTCTTAAGCATAATCTTTTAAACATTAGTCAATTATGCGATAAGAATTTTAACATTATATTTGAATCTACTTTGTGTATTATAACTAGTCCCAATAATGATGGCATGAGATTCATTGGATATAGGCATAGTAATGTTTATATAGTAGACTTAAATAATTTATTTTTGCATAACATGCAATACCTAGTAGCCATGAATTTTAAGATTAATGAGACTAGTTGGCTTTGGCATCATAGGCTTGCATATATAAGTATGCATTCCCTTTCTAAACTCATTAAAAAGAATTTAGTTGTTGGCTTGCCCAAACTAAATTTTGAAAAGGATAAAATATATGATGCATGTCAACTAAAAAAATAAACTAGAGTTTTATTTAAAAGTAAAAATATTTTTTCAACTTCTAGGCTGTTGGAATTATAACATATGAATTTATTTGAATCTACTAGAACTACAAGCTTAGGTGGAAAAAGATATAATTTTATGATTATTGATGATTTCTCTTAATTTATATGGATTTTATTTTTGGCATCAAAGGATGAATCTTTTTCAGCTTTTATCAAGTTTTATCGAAAAGTTTGAAATGAAAAAGATCTTCAAACTCTCAAAATTTATAGTGATCATGGCTCCGAGTTTAAAAATTATGATTTTGAAAAGTTTTGTGATAACAAAGGGATTGATCATAATTTTTCTACACCTAAAACATCCAAACAAAATGGGATAGTAGAGAAAAAAAATAGAACACTTAAAAAAATGGTCTGTACCATACTATGTGAAAGCCACCTTCCAAAGTATTTTTGGATGGAGGTAATTAATATGGTATGTTATATTTTAAATCATACTCTAATTAGACCAATTTTTTAAAAAAATATCTTATGAACTTTGGAAAGGAAGAAAACCCAACATTGCATATCTCCATGTTTTCGATTGTCGATATTTTATTTTAAATAATGATAAAGATAAGTTAGAAAATTTTGATGCTAAATCTGAAGAAGCAATTTTTCATTGTTACTTTATTTCTAGTAAAGCTTTTAGGATATTTAATAAAAGGATCTTAGTTGTAGAAGAATCAATACATATTATTTTTGATGAGACTAATAATTTTCTATCAAAGAAGAGAGCTGGTATTGATGATGTAGGTCAAATTATTGAAAGTATGAAGGAGCTCACTATAAAGGACTCAATAGTCCAAAATGAAAAGAAACATAAAGATAAAAATGAGGATGAAGATGAGGAATAATAAGATCAACAAGAACAACCCAAATATGCAAATGACCTTTCAAAAGAATGGAGGTATGTGTACAATTATCCCAAAAAACTTATCATTGGCAATCCTACACATGGGGTAGAAACTTGATCCTCACTTAGAGATGTAAATAATTATTTTTTTGTCTCTTATTTTGAGCCAAAAACTATTGATGAAGCCAAAAATGATCATAATTGGATAAATGCAATGGAAGAAGAGCATAATCAATTTGAAAAAAATAATATATGGACCCTAGTTAAAAGACCAAAAGATCATCCTATAATTGAAACTAAATGGATATTTAGAAATAAGCTAGATGAAAATAAAAATGTTATTAGAAATAAAGTAAGACTAGTAGCTAAAGGGGATAATCAATAAGAAAGAATTGATTTTGATGAGACTTTTGCACCCGTTGCTAGATTAGAAACTATAAGACTCTTTCTTGCATATGCATGTTTTATGAACTTTAAGTTATTTTAAATGAATGTAAAAAGTGCCTTTCTAAATTATTTTATTATGGAAGAAATATATGTAGAACAATATCCTGATTTTGAAAATCATGCTTTCCAAAACTATGTTTTCAAATTAAACAAAGTTCTATATGATTCAAAACAAGCTCTTAGAGCTTGGTATGAAAGATTAAGTAAATTTTTGTTAGAAAATAATTTTTCAAGAGAAAAAGTAGATACAACTCTTTTCATAAAAAGAAAGGTTGATGATATTCTTGTGATATAAATATAAGTTGATGATATCATCTTTGCATCCACTAATGAAACTTTGTGCCAAGACTTTGCCAAGCTCATGCAAGGAGAGTTCGAGATGAGCATGATGAAAGAACTCACTTTTTTTCTTGGACTCCAAATTAAACAGTCTAAAGAAGGAATCTTCAATTATCAAAGTAAGTACACAAGAGAATTATTAAAAAGATTTGGGATGGAGACTTCTAAAAGCATTAGCATATCTATGAGTCCTTCACGTAAACTTGACAAGAATGAAAATGGTAAGAATGATGATTTAAAGCTTTATAGAGGCATGATAGGATCCTTGCTATATCTTACTGCTAGTAGGCCTGATATTATGTTCAATGTTTGTATGTATGTAAGATTTCAATCCAATGCTAAAAAATCATACTTAAATACTATTAAAAAAAATCTTGAAATATCTAAATAAAACTTAAAGTAGGCTTATGATTTTCCAAACAATCATCCATAAATTTAATAGGATACTTAGATGTAGACTTTGCAGGATGTAAGTTAGATAGAAAAAATACTAGTAAAACTTGTTAATTTTTTGGTATAAACTTAGTCTCTTGGTTTAGCAAAAAATAAAATTCGGTGGCATTATCTATGGTCGAGGCCGAATACATTGTAGTTGAAAGTTGTTGTACTCAAATTCTGTAGATTAAGCAACAGCTCAAAGATTTTGGCGTAAAACATAATAACATTCTTATATAAGATGTGATAATACTAGTGCCATTAATCTAACAAAAAATCTAATTCAATACTCTAGGTCAAAATACATTGAAATAAGACATCATTTTATAATAGAGCATGTGTAGAATAATGATGCATTGATTCACTTTGTTTGCTCTAAAAAATAATTAGTGAATATTTTTACAAAATCATTAAATGAAGATAAATTTTGTGAAATTAGAAGGGAACATGGTATGTTAGATTCAAATGCTTAGTGATCTTAAGAAGCTTTTTCCTCTAAACATCCTATGATTGATACCTTGAGACTTAATCCTCTTAAACCCATCCACAAAAAAAAATTCTTTGGATTTCACTTTTGAGCTTCTGTTTTGTTTAAAAAGAAGAAATTCTGGTTTTGAACTGAAAGGGACGCCCCCTAGGTCACCCCATGCAAAAAGGGACAACCCAAGGGACGCCCCTTGGGCTTCCTCGTCCTTTTCCTTTGGCCTTAAAAGAAAAAAACCCTGGTCATCCTCCCTTCTTCTCGTAGGTTGACCCTTTTCTTTTCTCTCACTTAGGCATTTTCTCCTCTTCTCCCGCCAAACCCCTTCGTGCTTGAATCCGACCAAAAGTTTCTTCCAAACAATTTCAAACCTCCCCAAAAATGATCTCCCAATAGTTCTTTCTCCCATCTCTCTTTTGTTTTGATCATTCCTATTCTATCTTTGAATCCACCGCAAGCCCTAATCTCTAACCGAACCCCAATTTCTTTTGGCAAAATCCACCTTCTTTGACAAATCCTTCACATCATTTGACCTTCTCTTCAATCCTTTCCTTCATTGTCTTACTATCCCTATCCCTGCTCGATAATGCCTCCACGAATGAAGCTTCTCCAATGGTGCAAATCCACCCATGGCCTTGAAGATGAGCAGAGAAGAGAGTTGCTTCAATACCTACTGCCACACCAGTTTTGGCACCCTCCACTTCCCCTGTGACACCAAGTAAGAAACCCCTTTCTGGAAGGAAAATCTCTCTTGGTAGGAACATCGATTTTCGATTTCTAGAAAAAGATGGTTTTTCATTTGGAGAAAAGATCAAAACTTTAGGATGGGTTCCTTCTGTACAATGAGAGAAATAATTTATATTGACTTGGTCAGGGAGTTTTATCAAAACTTTTTGTATTCTGATGGGAGGGTGAGATCTTTAGTAAAAAGTGTAGAGGTGGAATTTGATGCACAGCAGCTTGGTTTTCTCATTCACCTATCCTATGAAGGTTCAAGCTCTGATAGATTACTGAACAAGAAAGATGGACTAAAATCTATTTTGCAAAAGTATGATGTCAGTGGAATTGAAAAATTAGATGCCAGCAAGGATCTAAGTGTGAAAATGAGAGTTCTTCACCATATTATTTAGTTTTTCCTAGAGCTGGTAGATTTGACTTTGTATCTAGTAGGGACCTTTGTATCACCATATAGTGTGTGAAATCTCTATAAATTTGCTAGCCTTAATGATTGATACCATGAGAGAAGCAGTGAATAGAATGAAAGCACCTTTATCCTATAGCATGGCACTCACTAGAATTTTTAGAAGTCTTGGGATAGATTTTGAGGGAGAGGCTGCTACCTACCTTGCCCACACAGACACCTACAATGCCAACTCCTTACATCGTATGGGTTATACCAAGATAGGTGATCGTTGGACCAAGGGTGCAGATATAAGTAAGAAGAAGGATAGATCTGAGGATAAAGGACCGTCTTCACCACCCCATGATCGTAGAGCTTCTCCAGACATATAGTTTGTCTCTGATCATGAGGGAGGTCCTTTGGAGGCTGTTGGAGGCACCTCTTCTAAGCCGCGGTCTGAGCATTGTCACCAACATTCCACTATCAAACTAGCTGATGACCAGCTTCACTATCTCGCACAGGAGGTTGCCAGCATCATTTTGTTGGCTTAAGGGACTACACAAGGGGAGAGCACTTTCTTGGCACCTTTTCTGACTTCTCTATAGTTCCCCACATTACTATTATAGTCTTAGCTATAAGTGAGACCCTTAAGTATTTAGTTCAGATTGTTACTACACTCAATTCCAGAGTTGTTGATTTGAAGAGAGAGGTCAGAAGTTTATCACTTCCTACTGAATGAGACATGAGAGATCCCATTCAAATCTTAGACTTATCAGTTGAGGTAGGGAGGTTTCGTGGGCTGATGGAGTTAGGGATCACTGCTTTGAGAGAGGAGATCAGAGGGTCTTGTGATGCTGTTGCTGTCGGGATCCAGTCACTTATAAAGTCTTTGTTGAGAGCAGTAGGGCAGCTTGATTCGATCTGACTCATCTTATTGACTCAGTCTTCCTAGGCTGTTGGGCCATCTCGTCCCTCTCCTCGTGCCGGTATCTCTACTAGGAGCCATGGCAGGCATAGTTGTGGTCAAGCTCGTGGATGTGCACCTAACCTTCCTAATCCTATTTTTGATTTCTCTAATGACTTCGATTCCAGTGGATCCAGTCATCTCCTCTATTAGACCTTGATCAGCTAGTTCTATGTACTTAGAATATTACTAAAGGCCAATGTATTTTTGGTTGATTCATGGATGATTGTATTTCTTGGTTGTCTATAACTTTTGTATTTATTGATGGCCTATGACTTATGATACTTTGATATTTTGGATGGGTAATGTTTTTTTTTTAAGTCGTTATTCTTATGACTCTTAAGTAATATATATACATGACTGGTTATGGCTTATGAAAACTCGTTGACTTTGGCTTATATGTGTATGACAGTTTGTTCTATGAATTATGAATCATATCTTTTGTGATTCATAAGGTATCCTATATATATATATATATATATATATATATATATAAACTGTATATCATTTTTTTTACTTATGCAGATTTTATAAGCTTAAAACCTTGAGGAGAGTATTCAGTTTCTTCTGCTTTCCTTTTTTCTCCTTGATGATGTCAAAAGGGGGGAGTAGTATAACATGTTGTGCATGCATTGGTATAAGCAAATGTTAAACTTTTACACTTAATGTTAAAGTTTTATACTTAATTGTTAAAGTTTCATACTTAATGTTAAAGTTTCATACTTAATTGTTAAAGTTTCACACTTAATGTTAAAAATTCATACTTAAATGTAAAGTTTTGGGTACAATTTTGAAAGTCTATACTAAGTTGCTAAATCTTTTCATTCTTAGATGCTATATGTTCAAATTGCAAAACCTCCCATGAAAAATGCCAAATGATGGATGTTTTAAATGTTGAAAATCTCTAAACCATATGCATGAAACAATACCTAATTTAGATGCTTTGAACTAATCACTTATATATAATTATTTTGAGCTCCTTCATTTTAAAATGGTATCTTCCTCTTAGACATTAAATTTATTTCATTTTTCTTATACGCAATTGTTTTGTCATCATCAAAAAGATGGAGATTATTGTCCCTAGGATTGATTTTGATGAGCACAAAATAATTGAGAGGGGTACCAATGATTTTTATCCTTGAAGATATTTTCAAAAGTTATTTCAAAAATTTCAAGAAATTTTGTATTAAAAAAAATAGTTGGAGATGGTCAAAATCATAATTTACTCAAGTTGGGAGCAAAATTGAAATTTTTCAAGCCTCAAGAACTTTCAAGATGACATAAATTCATTTGGAGAAATTCTTAAATTTTTTAAAAGCTTAAAAATGAAGAAATGACTGTTTGAACAAAAGGGACGACCCCTAGGTCAACTCTTT
Source organism: Cocos nucifera (assembly GCA_006176705.1). Lineage (NCBI taxonomy): Eukaryota > Viridiplantae > Streptophyta > Magnoliopsida > Arecales > Arecaceae > Cocos > Cocos nucifera. Next base: position 1,028,604 of record QRFJ01000623.1, read on the forward strand.
CTTGTTTGGCATGCTGACATGTAGGGCTGAAATTGGCACGCAGAAAGGGGGCAACCCCTGGGTCGTCCCATGGAAAATGGGCAACCCATGGGTTGTCCCTTGCAGGTTATATGCACAAAAATAGAAACTGGGATTTTATCGCCTGTTGCAAAAGGGGCATCCCATGGGGTGACCTTTTTCTAGGGGTCGACCCATGGGTCGCCCCCTACGGCGAAAAATCCTATAATGACTAGTTTTTTTTCCATTTTGGTGTTAGATATGTGTGCCCTAGAAGCTAGAATTGACTGATACTTGTAATACATATCTAAGGGCAAAATTATAATTTTAATTATAAATAATAAAATAAATTATTTTCTATCATAGTGTGTATTTGAAAGTGTCTGTGATACATTCCTTGAGTTAATGGTAATGATGGTTCATATTTTCAAGAGTTAAAAATTTAAGACATGAATTTTTATTATTAACTCATAAAATTCTCGCAACCATAGGATCATTATCAAGATGGTGATTGATCTAAAAGGTTGGTGTACGATCGCTTCTTTAGGATAGATGAGTCTTGAGTCTATGGTGTAGAGACACTAGAGCGAGAGTACAGGTACTTGTTAGAGAATGAGAAAACTGAGCGTGACCATCTCGAGCAGTCATGAGGAAGTCTACCTTCTCATCAATGACTAGCTCGAAGTTGTAGTAGTGTGTCTGGTTCTTTATCTTAAGGTGCATCGGCAGTTCACCTTGAGGGTATTATAGTTTGACTATACCATAACTCAATCTTCTAGCCATTCAAAATTCTGTGGTGTATGTTGGCATAGCATGTTCATTATAGGAATTGGATTGCACCGATAGAGGATCTATCTACCTCAGTAGATGAGAAGCAGCCCTATGATGATCATGAGAATTAAGTCCATAAGCCCATGGCCATGGTAGAGTGAAATAATAGAAAGAGTTTCTATTAGAGTTTTTACATTCGACTTGAATCGAATGATTAATTCATATGACAAAAATTAGGGTTTGACAAGATCACCTTAATCCTAATCTGATTGGAGCTCAAGATAGAGAAACTTAATCATACAGGTAACTACACCGAGAGGTTTATTTATAGTTCTGATGAATTGCCACCATATGCTGCTAGGTGTCACTGGTGGATTTTGGGAGCAATTAGAATGATTTGGATGATCGATCATACTAGTTGTCTGAATCAAAAAAGTTTTGATCCATCGAAAGGTGTTTCGATGATGTCAATGATAGAGATCGCGATGTATCCTATTATCATATTAAACTAAACCTAACTAGATCACACAAACAAGAATTTGGATCTGGATATCATCAATTGTACTAATCCAGTTCAATTGATTTGAATAAGATTCAATTAGGGCAAGAAAATCGTGCTAGCACACGATTGAGCCTAATGTTCTCCTTCAACAATCATTAAAGCTTGTCTCGACTGAGCCAAATATATTTGGACTCACTCAAAAATCTTTATTTGATCTGACTGGAGCTTGTTCTGATAAAAAAAGGGTTATCTTAATTTATGAGATAAATTTGAGATAATAGCTGTCATTTTTCATCACCTGCTAAATCTTGTCTTTAGACTTTGGTCAAATATTGACCTTTGATACTTAGACATCTGCCTATGTATCATGCACCCATAGGAGAAAAAATGGAGCTTTGTCGTCCTACTAAAATGTAGAAAGAGAGGGGGCACACAGCTATGGAGGTGTGCGCCCCATGAGGATCACGCCTGGAGTCCCATACAAATGGGACTCTAGGTTGCTTCATGCTTTCAACTTGGGTGGTACCAAAGAGTCCTATTTGACCAGTCTTGGCACCACCTAAGGAGGTTTGTGAGGGACTCTAATCTAATTAGATTAGATGATGTCATTCCATCAATCAGATTTAGATCTGATTGCATAAAGAGCCATGATTGATCGGGATGATGTGGCACTGCATGGAGCAGTAGGATCTATAAAAATCCTATCTGCACCTAGAATTGAGAGCTTTTGCCCTTTGCCCATGCCACAAAGCTTCTCTCCCTCCATCTTCATGCCACCTTTAGGTTCTTTCTCTCCTATACACGTCCAAGAGTCCTTGGGCTTGAGTTTGGTGCGATCCAAGCAAGAGAAAAGCGATCGAAAAGGAAGAAGGCAACACTGCTGCAAGAGACAACAGCTGATCTTCAAAAGCTATTTTGAAGACCTTCAAGATTAGATCCAGATCTAATTTTTGGAGTATAGATTGAGAGGATGAAGATATCCAGATCTTGTTCGAGCGTATACCGATAGAGGCCAGGTGCTTGCATGGCTGCATCCAGAACCTCAGGCAAACATCGAAATTATTATAGGATAATAGGATTACCCATAACAAAGATATAATTAAATTAGATTTTATTTTATTTTATTTTATTTTATTAGATTAATAAGATCAAATTTGAAGAATCTTAGATTTAATTTAGATCTAAGAGAAAATTTTTTTGAAATATGCCTCTCGATGCAATCAGATCTGAACGAACCTAATCCAAAAAATAGGATTTTTTCTTCAACTGGTATCAAAGCAAGGTTCTATAATTAATTAGATCTAATTTTAATATAATTTTAATCTAATGATTAGATGATTTCAAATATCATGTTAGATGTGATTAGATCTAAAATTAAAAATTAAGAAAATTAAATAATCTAGATCTAAGATGTTTGAGATGCATGACTAGACTAGAAATAAAATTATTCTATGTGCAATCTAGTATAATCATAATTTTAATTTGATTAATTATAATTTTTATATTTATTTATTTACTATTTTTTGATATTATAAATATTATAATTAGATCTAAAAAATAAAAAATAAATTTATTTAATTTTGTTCATATGAGATATGATAGATGCATGTTTAGACTAGTTGTAGAATAGTTCTACAAAGTTATCTTGAATAAATTTAATTTGATATGATCAAATTTAAATTTTATTTTTTAGATATTTATGAGATAATTTAAATCTAAAAACATGCATGATATGATACATGAGATGTATGCAAAACATATTTTTAAGTTAGATCAATTATATATATATGATATATATGTAGATCTAACTAATTTTGTAGATTTATCATATTTCTGATTAAGGCATTCTCCTTGGCCGTCTGGTCATAAAAATAAAGTAGAGTTTAAAGGCCCTCTCCTCCCATTCGATAGGATGTTCTTATGATGTATAGGGGTGCTGCGCGTTCGTCCTTAATCAAAAATTAAAAACTTATTTTCTGCAAAACCCTAGATCCTAAAATCCTAGGATTTTATTTACATATTTTATTTATGAATCCTAAACTTAATTAAGAATTAAGATTATGAAATATATTAGATCTAAAATTAAAAATTTTTAGATCTAAGATATATTCATAAAATTGGATTCGAGCTTGGGTAACTCAATTAGGTCTAGCGGTTGATCAAATCGAATCAAGAGTTGGTTAGATGGGATCAAAAGTGCTTAAATTGACCAACCTAATAGGATTAAGTTTGGGTTAAGATCGAGTCACATGAGTGGTCAATCAAGTTAAGATCTCATTAGGCTCAGTATTTAGAATCTGGATTGTAGGCTAACCCGATTAGTTCTGGCTCAACAATTTGGTGTCTAAGATAAGTTTGGCAGATACGATCGACTGATTTTTAATTAGGAGCTACTCGACTCGAATGTATTCTTATCGAGTTAATGGCATATTCCTTCCACTGGTCTTACTTATTTGGCCATATTTGTCGGCTCAGTCTTGATCTAAGGAGGCTAATAATCTGAGCTAACCCATGCTATTAGGTTAGTCATAATGGTTATGGCTATGTCAAGTCAAGTTTAAAGAGACCTAAATCAAATCTTCTTAAGAAAAGATTAAGTCTAAGATCTTCCACCATTGTAGATATGCGGGCCCTTCCCAGGGTTGATTGTTCTTGACTGGTTACAGTGGTTCAGTTGCGCCAAAAAGATGCAATCATGTCTATTAGGCATTGGATGCTACGGGCTGGAGGATGGATTGGGCTCAATATTTCAGATACAGTGAGAGACCCAATTAAAAATTTAATCTGTGCAAATGGTGGGTCTGACTTAACTAAGAAGTGAATCAATATTTTAGACATGGTGAGATTCATGAATTAGAGATCAAGCTTGGGTGCACCATGATTAGAAAATCATTGGACAAGAGTTGTTCACCCATTGGCTAACCCATCACCAATAACTGTTAGGTGAGGTGACGAGTCAGTTGGTGGGATTGCACCACCCACTAGAAATTGTTAATTATGAAAATTTTTGCATGTCTACAGAGGAAGTATAGAAATTCGAAGAAAATAATAGGAGCTAATTTATTTAAAAATCAAATTTTTAAATAAATTGGTCAAGTCTTAATTATAAAATCTAACTAAAAACTTTGACTCTCTACAGAAAATAAAAAAATATCTACATCCAATCTGCTAGCTTGTATCCTTGACACCCATAGATTGATCGAACCCAATTACAAGGATTGCTCCAAAACTTCAAAATCATTTTGGGTTCTGAGAAGTTAACTTATGTATTGGATCAGGATCCCCCCACCTTACCAGCCCGTCCATCCACTGAACAGAGAGCATCTCTTGATAAATGGACGGATGAAGATAACAAGGTCAGATACTACAAGTTGGACTCGATGTCTGATGAGCTTTAGTGCTAATATGAAGATATCAAGATTGCCCACCAAATGTTGGCTCACCTGCAAGAGTTGTTTGGTGAACAGAGTCGTGTAGCCAAATATCAGGTTACTAAACAACTGTTTAAGGCTAAAATGCATGAAGGGCAATCAGTCCAAGATCATTGTCTGATGATGATCATAAACTTAGAAGAGCTTGAGAAGCTCAGAGTGAAGTTAGACCAGGATCTATAGAATGATATAATTCTGCAATCCTTGACTGATGCATATATGTAGTTTATCATGAACTATCATATGCATAAACTTCAGAATACTCTGGCTGAGCTTATGAATATGCTGGTTACTGCTGAGCTTTCCATGAAAGGTTCTAAAGGCTCAATACTTGCTATGGAATAAACTTCTTCCAAGAGAAAGTCTTTTGGAAAGAAGAAGAAGTCTGTGAAAAGGTAGAAGGTGGAAGGTGGAAAGAAAAAGAAGGCAGAGCTGAAGAACAAGGCCGCTGACAAAGAAAAATATTTTCATTATAATACTGACAGCTACTGAAAGTAGAACTGCCCTACATACTTGGCCATCCTAAAGAATAAGAAAGAGATAGGTCCTTTTGGAGGTATGCTCATTATTGAATCTAACCTTATGATTTCTTCTACATCCAGTTGGGTGCTTGACTCTGGTTCTAGTGTTCATTTGTGCACATCTATGCAGGATATTAAGGATAGCAGAAGGCTGATGGATGGTGAGATGATCCTATGCGTCGAAAATGGAGCAAGGATTGTTGCTATATGAAAATCTATTGACTATCATTTAGGAAATTGATCTTCACATCTCTGAACTGAAGGGAAATCCTGATTTCCCGGTCCAGGTTCGTCCAGATCTGATTAGATCAAGAGATATATTTCAAAAATTTTCTCTTGATCTCAATCAGATCTTGATATGTTTCAGATCTGATTCTTATTATTTTAATAAATAAAATAAAATAAGATAAATTAAATCAAATTTAATTTACCTGATTTGGGTAATCCTATTACCCTGTAGATGATCCTGATTGCAGCGGAAGGTTCTGGATCTTAGCCACGCAAGCGCCTGGCCTCTACCGGTATCCACTCGGGTTGGATCTGGAGATCCTCTTCTTCTCTATCACACCTCCAAAAATCAGATCTGGATCTGATCTGGAGGATCTTCAAAACTCTTTTGAAGATCTGCAGTCGTCCTTTTGCAGCAGCGCAGCCTTCTTGCTTTTGATCGCCTTTCCTTGATCTGAATCGCACCAACCTAAGTCCAAAACACCTTTTGGACGTGGAGAGCAAGGGGAGAAGAGACTATGGCATGGAGAAGGAGGGGAGAGGCAGCCTTGGGGCGTGGGGTTTCTCAATTGAATTCATTAGAATTAGGGTTGGGCGCAGGGTCTTATTTATAGACCTCTTGTGATCCAACTCCTCTTCCTCTCAACCAATCACAACCCTTTGTGAAATCAGATCTAAATCTGATTGGTTGGAATAGAGACCCCTGGATTCCTCCTTAGAGGGCGCCTAAGACCAGTCAAACTGGATTCTTAGTAGAACTCTGATTGGAATCCAAAAGGGAGGTGGAGTCCTTGTCCAACAAGGACTCCTAGGCGCCTCCTACTTGGGCTCACGCCACCCTTGGCGTGCGCCCTTCTCCTTGCCAGGTTCTGGCAGGGGGACAGGCCCCCACCAGCTCTCCAATAGGTGCATGACATGTGGTCAAAAGTCAAAGGTGTCAATGGTCAACGTTTGACCAGTCAAAGGTAGACTTTTGACCAAAGTCAAAGAACAAGAAATGGCAGGTGACCAAAAATGGCAGGTAATGTCTTACAAAATAAGACAACCTTTTCTGACTTGGACAACCTCCAGTCAGACCATATGAAGGCCTCTGATTGAGCACAAACTCCTTTGGCTCAGTCAGGACAACTTATTTATGATAGTAAAAGAAGAACGTTAGGTTCAATCGAGTGCTAGCACGATTTCCTTGAACCTAATTGAATCTCATTCAGATCAATTGAACTAGATCAGTTCAATTGATGATCACCAGATTCAAACCCTTGTTTGTGTGACCCAGTTAGGTTCAGTTCTGTATGGTAATGGGATATGTCATGATCTCTATCATCAGACATCATCGAAACTCCTTTCGATGGATCAGAACTCTTCTGATTCGAACAGCTAGAATGATCGATCATCTAAATCATTCTAATTGCTCCCAAAATCCACCAGTGACACCTAGCAGTATATGGTGGCAACCCATCAGAGCTGAATGCGAACCTCTTGGTGCAGCTACCTGTGTGATTAAGTTCTTCTATCTTGAGCCCCGATCAGATTAGGGTTAAGGTGAACTCGTCAAACCCTAGTCTCTGTCATATGATGTAATCATTCGATTCGAGTCCAATGTGAAAATCTAAATAGAAACTCTTTCTATTATTTCACTCTGCCATGGCCATGGGCTTCTGGACTTGATTCTCATGATCATCATAGGGCTGCTCCTCTACCACCGAGGTAGATAGATTCCATCTTGATGCAATCCAGTTCCTACAATGAACATGCTATAGCCAACATACACCTCAGGGTTCCATATGGCTAGGAGACCGAGTAATGGTGTAGTCAAACTATAACACCCTCAAGGTGAACTGCCGATGCATCTCAGGTCAAAGAACCAGACACACTACTGCAGCATCGAGTCAGTCATTGACGAGAAGGTAGACTTCCTAATGACTACTCGAGGTGGTCACGCTCAGTGCCCTCGTTCTCTAACGAGTACCTGTACTCTCGCTCCGGTGTCTCCACACCGTAGACTCAAGACTCATCTACTAAAGAGAAGCGATTCGTACACCAACCTTCCGGATCAATCACCATCCTCGTGATGATCCTATGGTCGGGAGCATGTTTATGAGTTAATAATGATTATTCATGTCTTAAATTTTCAACTCTTGAAAATATGAATTATCATTACCATTAACTCAAAGGATGTATCACAGACACTAAATACACATGTGTGATAGAAAATAACCCATTTTATTAATTATAGTCAAAATTATAATTTTGCCCCTAGAAGTGTATTACAAGTGTCAGCCAATTCTGGCTTCTAGGGCACATATATCTAACAATCTCCCACTTGTCCTAAAGCCAATTGGCTACAAGTCTAAGTCCCATCTTCTCAAGGTGGGCTTCGATCTTCTGCTGGCCCAACGGCTTTGTAAGTGGGTCTGCCACATTATCTGTGGAGTTGACTCTCTTGACCTCAACGTAACCTTTCTCAAGGTAATCGCGGATGAGATGGTATCACCGTTTGCTTGGAACTCTTCCAGCACAAACAGTCTGCCAGATGTCGACTTTCGATCATCTATATCGGACATGAAGTCCGAGTCTGTGTATCCCTGGACCTTGGAGTTCTCCGTTACCAAAGACCAACATCATATCCTTAGTTCTTCTCAAGTACTTAAGGATACATTTCACAGAAGTCCAGTGTTCTTCACCTGGATTTGACTGATATCTGCTTGTGACACTCACAGCATGGGCTATATCAGGTCGTGTACATAGCATGGCATACATGAGGCTCCCTATTGCAGAAGCATAAGGGATCTTGCTCATGCGTTCTATTTCCTCAGGTGTGCTGGGGCACATCTTCTTGGAAAGATGAATACCATGTCTGAAGGGTATTAATCCCCTCTTAGAGTTTTCCATACTAAACCTCTTTAGTACTTCCTCTATGTACATCTTCTGTGAAAGTCCTAGCATCCTATTCGGTCTATCCCTATAGACCTTAATTCCTAGAATAAAGGATGCTTCACCTAGGTCTTTCATGGAGAATTCCTTGGACAACCACATCTTGACTGATGTCAACATGGGAATATCATTCCCAATAAGGAGGATGTCATCCACGTACAATACGAGGAAGACAACAGCGCTCCCACTGACCCTTTTGAAAACACATGGTTCCTCTTCATTTTTGATGAAACCAAACTTTTTGATCACATCATTGAAACGAGTGTTCCAGCTCCGAGATGCTTGCTTAAGTCCATATATGGACCTTTGCAGCTTGCAAACCTTGTGATCAGTATCACTGGATGTGAAACCTAGCGGCTGTTCCATATAGATATCTTCCTCAAGATATCCATTTAGGAATGCCGTTTTCACGTCCATTTGCCATATTTCATAATCGAAATAGGCTGCAACAGCAAGCAATGTGCGGATGGATTTTAGCATAGCTACCGGGGAAAAGGTATCCTGATAGTCAATGCCTTCACGTTGACTATAACCTTTTGCCACCAGTCTAGCCTTGAATGTCTCCACATTCCCATCTGCACCAATCTTTCTCTTGAAGATCCATTTACACCCAATAGGTACTATACCTTCTGGTGGATCTACCAAGGTCCAGACTTGGTTTGAGTGCATCGAGTCGATCTCTGACTTCATTGCCTCAAGCCATTTCTCGGAGTCGATATCTGATATCGCCTCGTTGTAGGTTTTGGGATCATCACCATGAGCACCATTACCTATGAGGAACATTTCCTCTACGTCCTCTGAAATAATACCTAAGTATCTTTCAGGGGGACGGGAAACTCTTTCCGATCTACGAGGTGGAGGAGGTAGTGTTCTTATTGGCTCAACCTGATTTGGTTCCACTTGGTCCTTAGCTCGTTCTGCTTGTGAGACTTTTTAAGCCTTGGCTACAACTTAGTTTTCAAGACAGTGATGGACACTGTCAATCTTCAAAAGTCATTTTGTGGATATTTGGCTGCGCGACTCTGTTCACCAAACATGCAGGTGAGCCAACATTTGGCGAGCAGTCCCGATATCTTCATGTTGGCGCTGGAGCTCATCAGACATCGAGCCCAACATGTAGTATCTGGCCTTATTATCTTCGTCAATCCATTTTTTCAGAGACGCTCTCTGTTCAACAGATGGACGGGCTGGTAAGGTGGGAGGGTCCTGGTCCAAAACATGGGTTAACTTCTCGGAACCCAAAATAATTTTGTAGTTCCTGAGCCAATCTTTATAATTGGGTCCAGTCAGTCTATGTGTGTCCAGGATACGTGCCAGTGGGTTGGACGCAGACATTTTCCTATAGAGAGTCAAAGATTCTAGTTAGATACTATAATTTTGACTTGACCAATTTGTTTAGGGATTTTATTTTTAAACAAATTAGCTTTCACTATTTTCTCGGATCCCTACACTCCCTCTGTAGAGATGCGAAAATCTCCACGATTAATGATTTCTAGTGGGTGGTGCGGTCTCACCAACTGACTCATCACCTCACCTAACAGTTATTGGTGATGGGTTAGCCAATGAGTGAACAACTCTTGTTCAATGATTCTCTAATCATGGTGCACCCAAACTTGGTCTCTAATTCATGAATCTCACCGTATCCGGAATATTGATCCACTCCTTAGTTAAGTCAGACCCACCATTTGCATAGACTGGGTTCCTAATTGGGTCTCTCACCGTATCCAGAATATTGAGCCCAACTCATCCTCCAGCCCATAGCATCCAATGCCTAATAGACATGGTTGCGTCTTCCCGGTGCAACTGAGCCACTGTATCCAGCCGAGAACAATCAACCCCGGGAAGGGCCCGCACGTCTACAATGGTGGAAGACCTCGGACTTAATCTTTTCTTAGGGAGAATTGATTCAGGTCTCATTAAACTAGACTTGGCTTAGTCATAACAATTATGACTAACCTAGTGGCATGGGTCAGCTCGGATTATTGACCACCTCAAATTCAGAACTGTGTCAACAGATATGGCCAGGTAAGTGAGACCGGTGGAAGGAATATGCCGTTAACTCGCACAAGAACGCATTCAGGTCGAGTAGCTTCCAATTAAAAACCAGTCGGTTGTCTATGCCAAACTTACCTTAGACACCAAATTGTTGAGTCAGAACCAATTGGGTTAGCCTACAATCCAGACTCTAACCTCTGAGCCTAATTAGGTCTTGCTTGATCGTGACTCGATCTTGACCCAGACTTAATCCTATTAGGCTGGTCAATTTAAGCATTGTTGATCCCATCTAACCAACTCTTGATTCGGTTTGATCAACCGCTTAGACCTAATTGAGCTACCCAAGCCCGAACCCAGTATTATGAATATGTCTTAGATCTGAAATTCTCAATTTTAGACCTAATTAATATTCCATAAACTTAATTCTTAATTA